>FIZR01015951.1:0-14366 GCA_900060175.1 Ferrisia virgata
TTTGTTACAAAAACTGGACTAAACCCCCTTCTTTAAATAACTATTCCTTCAATACGCCTCTGGCCTCCGTTGCAGAACATGGCGTTAAAAAAAAAAATTAAAAAATTATCAAGGTTGCAAACGACTCATTTCATATCATTTTGTAAAAATAGTTGAAAAATGCAGCGACAAATTCAATTTTATCATCACATTACAACTACTCCTCAAATACCTAGCCCCAGTATTAACATCGTAAGATGTTTAACAGCACATTCTGCAGTTGACCATCGAAATCTGGACAGTCAAAATCCGAGTTGTTCAGATTTTGATGGCTTGAATGCTGGTAGTCTTAACATTAGTGGCCAAATGTTCTGGGTTTTTAACATTCGCATCGAAGAACAGTTGAATTATGTTCGAAAAAAAATTTGAATGTTATGAAAAAAATGCGAAGCAATTTTCAAAATTCCTGTAGTTGAAACGAAATCATGAATTTTTTCAAAGTTATGTCACTGGAACCGGGGAAGTGATAACATTAAGAATTTCGCAAATTGCTGAGCATTTTTTTAATAATATTTAACTTTTTTTTGTCGAACATGATCCAATTTTTAACCACCCATATGCTAATAGCCCAGAGCAGTTGACCATCAATGGTAAGGTTATCAACATCCAGGCCATTAAAATCTGAACAATCCGCGGATTTTGTCAACTGTAGAGTGCGCTATTACATATCATTTGATGTTCTAAATCAAGGACCGATGAACAAACATGGATACCAGCAGGATTCTTTTAGGTGGTAGCAAGCGTAGGCAAAACAACACCTTTGACAATTTCACAAGGGAAAAGCTATGGCGTTTCAATTATTTTTTTTCAAAAGTTGGCTGAGACAGATAGTGAAAAAAAGTTGCGAAATAATGTAAAATGAAAATGGCAAAAATTTGGATTCTTCAATTTGACCCCTATTACACCCTCTTTTGGGTTTAGAATTTCTAAATTTACATAATAAATCGAAATATAAATTTTTTCAATATTTTTAGTATAGACATGTCATTGCAGACCGTATGAGACTAAAAAATAATATTCGCGATTTTTTTCTATTTAAAAAAAAAATAAAAATCTTGCTCAACCATGGAAAAAATCATTTATTTTAAAATTTTTTCAAGGTAATGAGGAAAAAATAGGAAGTATCGTCATTTCTGATAACATAATAAATGAAAGTATTTTTTTTTGTTTTTTTTTTTTTTTCAACATTCGATATATCCCACTTTTAAACATTATTTTGGAACGTCTGGGAAGCAAAAATATTACGAAAACTTTTCTTTTTTTTGATATCATGTGGTTTACCAAGACAAGTTAATACCTAAAAAATTAAAAAAATGGAAATAAAAAAAAAATTATGTAAATTTTGAATTTTTGGATGGTAAATGACCAATTGGAGACCCCAAATTTATACCTCACGTTCATTTGACATAATTTCACAACTTTTTTTCATTACAACCCGCTTCCCTCAAACTTTCAAAAGAAAAACTTGAAATTAAAACGCCTCATGGAAGACCCCAAGAACCTTTCAAACTTCTTAATGTAGCGATGACGATTCTAATAAATCCTTCAACTGTCGCCTAAAGTACTCCAGAAAAGATGGGTTTTCACATATTTCGGACTCCGGTTGAACATCAGTGACCGCTTCTGGAACGTTGATTCGTTCGGCTGTTGGTACTTCAACAAGGATGAGTTCTCACTCAAATGAAGACGATGGTGTTGATGACGAAGAGAGCTTCTGCACCCCTACTAAATCTACCTTCCAAATTTCAACTTCTTGGCTCAATTTGGAGTGAAGTTAGTCTATATACTGAATTTTAACTTCTTAGCTCAATTTGAAGGCGAGATGGGGGCCAGAGAAAACCCCTCGTATAGCCCCTCTTAATTCACCTGGGAGGCTGATTTTTGAATATGTTATACAACTTTAGATTGTCTATCGATCGTTTCAAAAAAAAAAAAACATTGTTTGCAATTTCGACTTCTCAGTACGCCCTTCGACAAATTTGGGCACAACTGAATTTTGACTGGAGGTCAACCTCACTTTAGAATATCAAATCCACCGCCAATGTGAGCCTATTTCCCACATTTGATCTACTTTGGTCGGCATCAAGTTGAGCGAATAATTTTTTGTTTTGGGCGAAAAAAAAAAGTAAATATTTAACAAAACCTAAAATGATCGTAATGGTCTTGTAGGACCCCAAAACAGATTTTGTTCCCCCCACCCAACCGATGTTGGTCGATATATCATAATGGTCTGGTTTTCATTGGCAATATGACATAGAATATGAGGCTAAAAGTTTCGTTCTATGGAATTTTCTATGTTTTACATTGGTATATCAATATATGATAGAAAATCATCCTCTACTGTCTTACTCGCCTATTTCAACACCGTAAGAGTTATCTCATTTTACTTTTACGAAAGGTCAAACCGCACATAAACTTCTCACACACGTACCGAGGTAATCAGAAAATTCGCACCGATACTGGTGGAAAGATACCCCACCCCTCCTCCTATCACGACAACAACGAAGTACATAAGTATGAAGTGAGCGAAACGCAGAGAGAGAGAGAGGGATAGAGAGCAAAAGAGGAGAAAAAATCCGTATAAAACGGAGCTACTCAATGCTGAAATCTCGACGAAACATTTTTCCATTAATAGATTCCTTTATCGAAGTTAGCACCTCATCTCCCCGGGGAAACGGCAGTATAGTGAAATTTTCCAAAAACAAATCTCCGACTAAAAAGTTTCGCTCGTCACAACTTTCATTGCAACGACGACGAGGACGACAATTGGCACCAATGACAAGGAATGGTGGGGAACAGGCGAGACAAAGGGTGTAGAATAGAGAACGGAACGAAACGATGGAAACTTTCGATTTTGTAAATTCGTCCATAATTCAGTAAAAACTGAGAGCAAATTTTTTCGGTAAATAATAAAACCAATTCGCAAAGGCGATGCTATGGTTATACTACTAGTTCTCAACAAATATACTCTTTATACCACTCTTTACTCGTACTACAAATACACGCAGCTCGAGCTAAACTTTCGTCGAAGAAACTTTTCTTTTTTCTCTTTTGTACGAGTTGTCGAAATCCAATAAATGCGTAAATTATATTAAGATAAAAAGCCATTTCACCGACTATCGTTTCTCGCTACTTTCGTAAATCCATTACAATGGGACGGCCTTGCCTCGCCTAGTCTCGTCGCTCTGCTGGCCGGTGTGATTAAAAATTTAAAGGCGAGATGTCGAATAACAACGGCTGTGCAGTGCAAATTCCCCTCCGTGTAGTTATTGGTACTTTTTGTATGTACGAGGTACCGCCGTCGATAGATTAACTGTACCATATTTACTATGAATGGTACGCGCTTTCGTATTTTCTGTACTTAATATCGTACCTTTACCTGCCTATATGAAATAGATATATATCGTATATGTATTCGGCACGTGAGCAGAGAATTAAACATTGACCTTCGAGACGATTTAACACGATTTTTTTTTTTTTTTTCTAGTACTTTATCGAATCTAAAAATGACCTTTTATATTTCTACGAGCTGAGCTATTTCATTCGCGGTGCTATTCGTAAGAAGAAAAATTACGTAAAATGACAAATTGTCTACATGCCACCACAATACAAAATAAAAGGAGATAAAAAAAGGGTAAATATGGACTCAGTTGAGCGCACGCTTCTTTATACGTATAGTGTAAATTGTACAACCAGGCATACCCATACCCATAGCAAATGTCACAACTGACGACGTTCAGTCTACCTTATGTCCTACTCTCTAAACTTACGCACTCGATCCACCATGCGCCCAAAGCAGTCATCCGAGACGCTCGTAAATTAGCGTAAAAGTGACAAAAATACTGTGCTGCCTAATTAACAAACTGGGGTAAGGTACGACAGCCAGCGTTGGTAAAAAAAAAAAAAAATTAAAACATGTGTTCAAGGGTGCCGATTACAACACCCTAAAGAGAAGAAAAAAAACATCGCTGCTGAGCATAATTTGTAAAAAATACTAATTGTTTCACGTATTTCATTTCATTTTTTCTCGTTGGGGTGAAAAAATATTTTGAAAAATTTCAATTTTTCTAGTGTTGGAATTATATAAATGAGAAATGAGATTCAATACGTAGTGAAGATTTTTTTTAGCATATGACTTCTGATTACCCAGAAGTGATTAAATTCTGGCTACTGTGACCTTGGCCGGTTTATTAACGATGTGTTTTTTTACTGGTGGTTGAAGTTGATGGAATAGTTCAAACGGCCCCTAGTATGACTCGTAGTAGATGTTTTCAACTAGAGTGAAAAAAAAATTCTTGTTCATGAAGAGAGTATGTAATGATTTGATTTTCGAATAGTACACATTGAACTAGTTCTTCCTATTTTTTTTTTCACTTTTGAAACTGGTTTATTAGTTTGCAACCAGTTGTCAAGAACTTTCAAAGTATTGAAGCTACAAAAAAAATTTTCAGATATAGTGCTCTAAATACTGATTATTTATTATCTTTCAACTTTTTTTTCTACCCTTCAATGGAGAAAAGTTATATGTTTTCAGAAAGTGATGGATTACAGAACTTTTCCTTGATGTATTACCCTTCCATTGACGGATAGAAACAGAATTTTTCGAACAAAAAATTTCTCATTTTTTTAAAATGCTTTACAACCTACTTTTAAAGTTTCTATCACATCTCAGTTCTTTGAAATTTTGAAATTTTCGGTGATTCAGTTTTGCGCTTGTTGTAAACAGTTTCTGGTTTGTTTAAAAAGAATTTGAGTTGTGAACAAAATCTCAAAAGTAGATTATTAAGCATTGAAAACGAGTCATTTTTTACATGGAAAATTTTTTTTCATCCAGAAATGGAAGAATGATACATCTTGAGAAAGTTGTGTAACGCATCATTTCCAGAAAATATAACCCTCACCATTTCCGGGCAGAGGAAACATTGTCAGCGATTTACAGCTCTGCAATTTCTATCTGAAACATTTTTTTGCAGCTTAAACTTTTTTAGAATTTTTTATAACTGGTTGCAAACCTCTGAACTGATTTTGATACTAAAAAATTCAAGAAATACAGTTCAATAAGTACTATCAGAAAATCAAATCGTAATACTCTTTTGAAAAAGTACGTGTTGTATTTTTTTAGGACACCCTGTATGTAGGTTGAAATTTTTTTTCATCCTACTTGAAACCGTACACCTGTGGCATGAGATATTCTGCACAATTTGAATTTTTCTCCCAATTTTTTCTGTACTGAAAAACGAGCATGTAAAATTTCCAAGATTTTTGCACCAAGTATTGAGGGGCCGTGGGGAGGAGGAGGGCTTCAATCTAGCGTTGAAGATTGAGTTATTTTTTCAGAAAGAGGATTTTTTCAATTTCTGCTAGGAAATTTTAAATTATTACGGGTTTTATCTTTTTCATTTTGAATTAAAGCCAGAGATGAGAAAGTGTTGGGTGATAATTGGTTCAGAGTTGTGAAACTAACATACTTATTCGTTTTAGGTTTTGTGGATACAAATTACTGCGAGTGAGTGTCGAGGGAATAATTCTAAGTCAGTTTTATTAAAAATTAATGTACTTAAATTAAATTTAAAAGAAATGATTTGTTCAGCTCGAAGGAAATTCCTCATTCAAGTATTCTGAAAATTATGTCATAAAGGGTATCCCCGGATAAAAAAGGCGAAATACCCTTGATCTCAGATATTTTCAAAATTTCTACAAAACATTATTGGCTACCCTTAAAAAAATATTTAAAGCTAAAAAAATTTCCACCTCTCACCTCCCTTACTCAGAATATCGAAAAAAAGTTTTTTTTTGGAAAAAAATTCTGTACTCACTCGTATCTGGGGAAAGATTAAAGTGGATTTATTAACATGAATTTTTTCAAAAATTTTCACCCGTGGAGGGGGGGTTGACAGGAGAAAACTTTGAAGTACTGCTGCTACGGATTACGGATCTGAGGAGCGAGGGGAGAGGTTACATAAAATTTGTAAGCATAAATTTTTGAAATTTTTTGCCGGATAAAACTCAAAAAATTTTCAAAAATACGTTTTTCTCAAAAATAATGGCAAATACGATAAAAATGAATAGAAGTAAATAGCAGAATTGTAAGCATGGGTGCGTGGTAGCGAGGTGGTAGAGGGGGTA
This sequence comes from Ferrisia virgata, assembly GCA_900060175.1. NCBI lineage: Eukaryota > Metazoa > Arthropoda > Insecta > Hemiptera > Pseudococcidae > Ferrisia > Ferrisia virgata. Next base: position 6,166 of record FIZR01015951.1, read on the forward strand.
AAGAGTCAAAATGTGAACAGGTGGTTGGAACGAAAAATAAACACGGGATTCGTATTCAGCGTAATTCTTACTTATTCGAAAAACACTCCTTTCCTAATTTTTTGGCCCACTTTCAACGTAAAAAAAAATTGAAATTTTGTTCCAAAAAAGTCAATTTCAACTTATACAATTTGTAACGAGAGAGTTTTGAAATGTTGCATATTTACTAAACGTATCGATATTAAATCGTAGAAAAGCCGCGCCGAACTTTCGCGGTTCGATTTTGAGGCCTAATCAGGGACACCCTCTCCTCTTCCCCTCACTCCCTAAACTTGGATCAATACCTCGGTTGCTGATTTTGGTGTCATTTTCGCATAAATCGAATCTTCTGAATACGATAATGAAGTCAGATTCATAGTTTGCCCTCAATTACTACCTTATTTCAGACATCGTTACAGGTGTAAAAATTTGATGCTAGTCTGGCAATTGCCATGATGCAAGGTAGAAGCCTAGACAATCCGAAACTTCAAGAACTTTGAAACTTCGTTATTTTTCTCTTTTGCTTCTCGCCTATTTCACCGCACCGTCGTATTACACAAGACAAAACATTACCAAAGAAAACGACTCTCATTTGCTCTCATCAATTTCTCGTATACATGTACCTCGCTATGTTTACTTTTGATGTACAGTATGGTACTTTTAGCTTGTATGAGAATGAGAGTAGTGAACTAAAGGCAACGTATGCGGAAGCTAACGAGAGAAATTTTCAAGATGATACTTTTAAATAAAACGTCTTCACCCCCTATCATCGTCATCGTTTTACTCTTACTCTTCGCGTACTCGGTTCGAAAAAGCTTACACGTATAAACTGTCTTGCCAATTATTCGTAGCCAGCTCTTGGGTACTCGTTTATCCTATTAAAGGATACCGTAATTCCAAACAACTTCTCCATTGCCTAGACAATTTTCACGTGAAAGTATCATTGCCGTGTGCGTACGCTACGTAATAGCAAAACTCTACGAACATCACATTTGCATTTTAACTTTAACTTTTGTTCGCGATTTTATAGCTTCAATTTTCATGCTATAGTGTTGAGATATTCTATACCTTGTTGTTGTTGTTGTTATTGTTGGTGGTGGTAGTGGTGATTTTCACTCCGTGTAGTGTTTCTTTGCTTGCAGTAAGGATACTATTACGATTTCGGATTTTAATTATTTTTGCAACTTGACCTGCTTGCCTTGGTACGTTTTATTTTTCGATGGTTTTCAGATGATGATGATCATATTTGATATGCATATGCCTAGATATAGGGCTTACTCTATTAACAGCATGGCACACTCAAGTGCAACGTGCATAGTGTTGATTTTCGAGTCGACAATTTCCACATCATTCGTGGTCAATCTTACGTAATCCTTTTATCTACTTTTCGTATCAGTCTGGCTATGTACACTGACCACACAATGTACAGCTTCATTGCATATGATAATACTCTCAAGAGAATATGCGTACAGAGTGAGCTAAACGGGGCGGGGGGAGTACTTACCACTAGGCAGATTTTTTGTAACGATATACTTTTGGTGTGCTCTTTGACTAAGAAGTAAACCGACCAAAAACAAAAATAATTCCATATCAAGGGTTTCTTATCAAAAAACCATTAAACAAGGGGTAGCACCCTAAAATATCCGACCACGTAGCACACGTAGACCAGCGTGTATCTGTGTGGCTGAAAGTATACATAACACACGTATTTACGTACCTTACGTAAGTATATCGAGTGCATAAATAGAAGATGCGACGCGCGTACGTACTACAATTTATGATCTAATCTTCCCTCTTTCGCCTCGTTTACGAGTCAACTTGACTTTTTCGAATTAAAAATCAGAAAAAAGAGAGGAACAAAAAATATAGAAGAGAAAAACACCGAAATACCGAGCGTATGTGTGCTATGGTGCTACATTGTTGTAAAGAAGGGAAGGAAATTTTCACCAGTAAAACGATCTCCATGTTGCCTTCCTTGGTAGAGAGGTACTAGCGTGCGATATCTTTCACCAGATACCATACCGACAGAAATTGGTTTTCGTTAATCCTACCGATAAACATAACAGCCCGAATGCCTACCCCCCCCCCCTGTTCTTCTTCTTCTTCTTCTTCTTTCCAATACCTAGGCGCTTTCTTCAATCAGTTTATGAATAGCTCATTGTAAACAATGAAAATTAGGTGCTTTGATGGCTTTTGTTTGTTTGTGCAAAATCACCGTTAGGGTTAAACCGTTACCTCGTCTCGCCCCACATCCTCGTCTACATTTATAGCTATATGTATACAATCTCTGCTCGAATTTTGATTCGCAACCGAAACCATCTCTCTTTATCCCGCTGCTTGCTTTCCCTTAGGCTCGCTCGTCAATAAAAACCACCACATTTGCCACCGCGTTCGTTTATTTCCGTATTGTCAACGCGAGACTGTTTGAATTTTCAAGCCGCCGAGTGGATGTTTGTAGCCATCGTTTCGTAAGCACTCACGATACTTGGCGCCGACATAGGGTGTAATTAATTGTACGAGTTGTTGTGTGAAAGTGTTGTCAAAAAATGCCAATGAATTAGTTTGAAATATTTTTCATTTAAGTATGTAAAAAATCGAAAATTAATATTTCATAAAAAAAATCGATCATTTTAGTGTACAGCTGTTTGCAGAAAGAAGACTTTTAAAGGGGGGGGGGGAAGTTGAAATCTTGGTTATGTTATCTTCAGTAGTGTGAAGGGGGGATGGGTGATATTTCTAAGGTCTCTGAAATGGGAAAGAAAATCAAAATAAAAAACCTTAACGAATAAAAATTATGGAATATGAGGGAAGACCACATCTTCCAAAACCTCATTGCCTTCAAAAGTACTGTTCGCCTTTGTCATCATGTTTGATGGTCATTTTTATTGTATGTTCAGCATCATTCCTAAATTTTACTCAAATTTCAGTATTTCCGTCAATTTTCAAACTGATCTAAAAATTTTCTCAAAAGATTTTTAGTCGTTTATATGAAATTTGACATAGGCGGAAAATCGTTCGAGGGCGAGGGGAGCTGATTTAAACATCATGGAAGTCTCAGCCCTTCGCTCACCCTAAATCCGTCTGTAGTTGGTTCAAATTTTGGCAGTAGGCTTGGATTGACGACGAATTCGACATTTTTGAGAGGTGATGCCATTCCCAAATTGAGGGGGTGGGGGTGTGCTGAGGGACTGATAGAAAAACTGTTCGTTTGCAAACCAATTGGTAGAGAATTCAAAGTTGCATCGCATATCCAAAAATCAGTCTACTATGTCAATTAGAAGGTGAGATATTGGAGGGGGGGAGGGGTCCCTTTTTGATCTTGAAAAAAAGGGTGTTCCTATGCTACCTCCTCTCCAAATGGAGCTAGGAGGTTGAAATTCAGTATGTTGGCTTAGTAGGGGATATAGATGTGCCTTTTAGAAGTTTCGACTTTTTAGACCCATATAGCCCCAAATGTATGGTTTCTTAAAGGGTTTTCTTATTTTTCGAATTTGTTCCTCGCATATCTCCATTCCAAATTGTACTAGGAAGTTGAAATTTGATATGTAGATTTAGTGCAGGTTTTAGATTTGCTTTTGAGAAGTTTCAGTTATACTCTCCAAAATATACCTGTACCCCTGCCACTGTTCAAGTAAAAACATCCCATAGGTTCACTTTTTTTTTATTCCATTAGTGTACAATCCGAATTTTTTTTTCATCGTTTGAAAATCAGGATCAAAAAGGCGATGAGTTTTTGCCTGATTTTCTATGTCATATTGTCAATAAAAATCAGACGGTTCTTGATAACCATTAAACTCATTTTTGACAATATCAGATATTTAATTTAATGTTTTTTTCCTCGCAGACTAAAATCATTTACTCTAATAGATGCTGATCAAAATTACTATAATTCGGTCAATAGACTCACTCAGTTTTCCGGCGGATTAGATATAATTTGAGTGGGCACTACCTCGGATCAGAATTCTGCTGTGTCCAAAATGGGGGGGGGGGGATGGTGCTGAGGGGCTAATATCGCAAAAATTGTTCATTTTTGAGTCCATCGATAGGCAATCCAAATTTATATAACATATTTAAAAATCAAGCTCCTGAGTCGATTAGGAGGTAAGGTATGAGGGGTTTTCTGTTTTTTTGGCCTTGAAAAAAAAGCTGTTCCTTCCTTATCTTCCTTCTAAATTGAGCTAGAAATTCGAAATTTAGTATGTAGTTGAATGTGTGTGTGTGAGGGGGGTGACTTTTCAAACCGGTCCCCCCTCCCCCACTCTCCTCATCTCGAACATGTTTTTTTGAGCTACTAGTATTTTGGATTTGTTTTCCACATAACTCCCTTCCAATTTGAGTTAGAAAGTTGAAATTTGGTATGTAGATTTAGTATAAGTCATAGATGTGCCTTTTGAAGTTCTTGACTTTCCAACTCTATTGCACTCCTCTACAACTCCAAAAAATTTATTTATGTCGATTTTTATTTATTTTTTTGAGTTAATTCTTCTTATATATCTCCCTCCCTCCCCCATCCCAGTTGGGGTAGGAAACCGAAATTTGGTGTATAGATTTATTATGGAACCTAGATCTGCCTTTCGGTCGGTTATGTTGACGTTTTAGTCTCATTGCATTCCCGCCTCTTCCGCCCTTTTGACTGATTAGTAATTTTTTCAATTCATATAATTATAATGTATTTTCCAAAAAAGAAGCTGAAAAAGCATCGCAAAGTGATGCTTTATTTTCAATTTATAATTTTCGATTTTTCTGTTGGCAACATCGCCACGTAAAAACTAGCTATTTTTCGAGCGAGTTGAGTATGCATTGTGTGTAAATGTACGTAGGCGTGTAGGGTACTACGCAGTAGGCAAACATTTAAACAGAAATTTTGACCATTCTTTGTAAGCTGTCTTCAGTTGTTATTTCGAAGCAACGCAAACCAGAAGAAAAAAATGTTATCAATATTTTTGGAATTTTTCCTTGATGATCCACTTTTTATGTGGGTCATTCTGTATTGTGTACTATTCATTTCCAAGCATTTTGAATCGAAATTACTACTGTAAGATACGTTTAGAAAGTGAAACTGTGCAAAATTTTCTGCGAAAGAGAGCGATAGGTATGCGACACGGCCACGCAAAGCAACGCAACGTTTCTCTCGAGCACTCGCAATATCACACATATTACATTTTTATACCTAACTTTATACAATCGAGTATACGTACAAGGGTATGAAGTTGTAGTGAGGTACGTATTTTGTAATGTACTACGATGTGTACTTTTACGTAGGTACATTCGGAGGAACAAACTTTATTCTCATAAATCACTTCGTCGAATCAAGATTACCTCGGGCTCTATGTATGTATTTGTAAAGAAGTTGTTCATTTTTTTTTTCTTTTGCTTTCTTTATTGAAATACTTATTCAGGCGAATGTAAAAAACAAAAAGTCGACCGTTTAGAATAAGCTTATCGGATAAATTTTAAAATAGTTTTCCTTGACAAATTACTTTTCCACTTTTTTCCCCAGCTATTCTACATACGTAGTATACGTTTTATATACGTACCTATATGTGATGTACAGGGTATACATATAAGAGTATATGTGTATATATAGAATGCTGTTTTGTGTAAAATTTTCTAAAGGAAGTTTTCGAAATACTGCGAAAAAGAGGCGATGAGATGCGACATATTGCGGAGGCCTTTTTGGGATATAAGTACATAGGATGGTAGTACTACATGTTCAAAATTATTACCTATTTCCCCGGAGGGCTGATCGTATATACTATATGTTGGGTAATTTTCTATCAATAGTGAAGAGATACTTTTTTTTTTTTTTTTTTGTTCGTACGTACAACGACGACGACGACGACGACGATAACGTAACGTCTTATAACGATGGCCGGCCGGCCAGTCGGGTCGTCGATGTTGTATATAAAATGGAGCTTGGGACAAAAAAAAAAAAATCGTACATTTAATCTCTTTGTTGTCAGAGAGCGGCTAGTAGTGTAGCACTTTATCTTGTTTCATTTTGTATCGGTGGCTGGCGATGGAATTCATTGCGAAAGACGACGACGGTCAACGGTGCTTGGTCTTTTTTCTTTTTTTTCTCTCTCTCTCTCTCTTTTTTTTGGATGTCGTCAATTGGCTAGTTGGAGGTTTACGGGCTACGGGCGCGAGCCCAAAGTTTTCATCTGGAATGATGACTGTGTACGGGTACCAATTATTGTCAAAGGTCGAACGGAAAACTCGTGTTTATGACGCATAATATACGGATTCGATGGAACGTTAGTGAGGCCATTGTAACGGATTCGGCGACGCGACCAAAGGGATTTTTTTATTATTATTTTTTTTTTTCCTCCTTTTGTAAATATAATAAGAAATTTATATGTTTATGTGCGGTCGTTCGACCAACGACTATGAGCTGCTCCTATTGTGTTATATAAGGCACCCGGTTCGGCGCGTTTATACGTATGAAGGGCTATACACAGTATATATTAGAAATATAATAGTGGAAAAAAATTTTCCCAGATATTTTTCTACGTTCGGTGGCGGCGATATAAAAATTTCACGACGTGTTTTCCTTTTGTAGTATAAGCGAATTTAATATATTTAGATTAAGAAGCTTATAGCATTAAATTTTTTAATGCTGACCGCTGCCTATCTGCGAAAATACGACGGTGTTTTGGGTTCGCGTAGCATGGTGAATATTTGTGTGTTGGCGTGGCGTGAAGTTGAGAAGTTTTTTTTTTTACTGTTTTTTGAGAGAACAAGGAGGCCTATTGGTAGTTGAAAAAGCTCGTAAGTACGAATTATAAGTAAGAAAATTTGGGATAAAAGTGTCGTTCGATCCCGATTGTCTTATCTTCTGCTTTTAATTTATCTGATTGGTTTTTTGCATAATTAACGTGATACGGAATTTTGTTGTAAAATTGAGGAAAATGGCTGCATGTGAAAAAAAACATGATTTTTCATCCTTAAATTTTAGTGGACAACCTAAACTGACATGTAATGTAATCACAAGAAAAGATAATTCGAAAAATCTGTTTTCAGTTTTTCGCCTTGTTGATAGTTTAATTTCAAATGAAGCGAAAGTACAAATTTCACCAAGTACCACGAGTGAATGGTCAGAAAATTAGCATTTAAGCTCGTTTGGGAGCTCTAAAAATATTGTTTTACCATTTGTTATCAACTATTGAAGAGCATAGCCGACCGAGAAGGGGTATATCGGCCCTTAGCTGAAATTTTCAAACTATCTAGTACAGGTTGATCCCTATAGTTTGAAAACTCTTTTATTGGAAGTTCGACTGTCTACCGCACCTCTCCCCCCAGGGTTCAGATGCAAATTTAGCGCCCTAAAAATCAGATTTTTGAAAGAAAAACTTGAACGTTTGTGTGTAGAGGTTATCGAAAGTACTGATTTCATTTACAACATTCTTATAAATGGGAACTGAACTGGCGGTGGGGGAGTGTGGGGCTAATGTTCGAAGTGTAGAAAAATTTCATGTGTGGTATTAAATTATAGGTTATCAAGCCCTCTGATTTCGAATTTTACATAACGTTGAGCATATGACTAATTGGGTCACGAGTTGAGGGGCTTGGGAGTGCGTTAAAATTCCATGTGAGACCGGGGTATCAAAATGTGGGTTCTAAGTTGTCTGATTTTACTGAACTGTAGGTGAGGAAGGGGGGCTAATGCTCGAAGTTTTGAAAGATTTCACGTGGGGTATCAAAATAGGAGTTATCACGCATTCTGATTTCAAATTTTTGGGGAGGAAGGGAGGGAGGGGGAGTCAAAATTTCACATGGAGTATGAAAATGTAGGTTCTATAAGGAGTCTGATCAATTTTGACTTTAAAGGAAGGAGGAGGATGTGAGCAAAATTCAAACATTTACAATACTGTTATTAATAGGAACTGAACTCGTGGTGGGCGAGGAGGGGTTAATGCTCGAAGTTTTAAAAAATGTCGTGTGGGGTATCAAATATAGGTTATCATGCCCTTTGATTTCAAATTTTACATACTTTGAGCATAAAACCAATTTAAGCGAAGAGTTATGGAGTACAGCGAGGGAGAGGAAGGGGGAGTCAAAATTTCATATGGGGTATGAAAATGTACGTTTTACGGTGTCTGATTTAAAATTGAATATAATTTTAACTTACAAACAATTTCAGTTTCAAATGAGTGAATGGGGGGGGGGGGGGGTTTAAAAAA
>FIZR01015956.1:0-19777 GCA_900060175.1 Ferrisia virgata
AACGAAAAAGAATGGTCTCAAATGGATGTCGATGATCAACCTAAAAGTAAGACATCAAAAATAAATACTTCTGAATCTTATCTTCCACTGCTACTAGCAGAGTGCATCACTGATCACAACCTAGTGCCTTCTCTGTTACCTTAATGACTGATCCCATTCTTGCTTTTATTGTGTTAGCCCATGTGGAAAGAGATCTTTTCCTCCTTCTTGAACCAGATACCTTGCCGAAGAGAAATCCATTTTCTAGATTCTCCTCGTTCCTCCTGGCCACTTGTCTGAAATATCCCATGATGCGCTTATCGCATAGAACGCTTGTCGTACTGACTCCTTTACTACCATTGACTTATTTATCTTTCGCACTGCCTACGGGATCTTCAGCATTCTTTTCCACACCAACATTTGAAAAGCATCTATTCTTCTTTTGCCATCTGCCTTTAATGTCTATATTTCTGCCGCAAACAAAAAAAAACAGGAAACACAAGGGTTCTGATCAGCCTCTTTCAATGTTTCTTTGCATATCTTCCGATTACATGTGACATTCCATAGTATGCTGATTGCTGATTTTCCCAATGCTATTCTGTGCAGTATTTCTGTCAAAGATTTGCCACTGGCCTCTACAGTCAAGCCCAAATAAACGAAATTCTCAAACTTCTCATATTCTTTCAGAACATCAGACTCTGGAGGACATCCAGCTCCTTCTATAACCATAACTGTAATCATTGAAGAGTCGATGTGAAGTCCCAGGTTTTGGCTCCCTGCTTTCACTCAATTGATTAGCTGTATCAACTTTTTTTCACCTGCTGCAACCAGGGTAGTGTAATCTGCATATCTGAGATTCGAGATTCTATTGCCACCAACTGAAACTCCGCTATTCCAGTCTTCGAGTGCCCATCGCATGCTGTATTTGCCACATATATTAATATTAGAGAGCAAAGGAAACACTACGCTTCCTTGTCTCACTCCTCTCTCTTCCCAAAAAGTATTAGATTCTTCATCACTTTAGCATTCACCAGCATTGAGTTGCACTTGTACAGTGATTCTACCAGCTCCACAATGTGAGAGGGAACACCTACTTTTTTTAGTATCTCATGAAGTTTTTTCTAGTTCACTCAGTCGAAGGCTTTAGCATAACTCATGAAGAATAATACAGCAGGTGTGCTGAATTCTCTGCATTTCTCGATGATTTGATGTACATTTACAATCTGTTCCCTTGCGTCTCTTCCAGGCATGAAGCGAGCTTGCTCGAGTGGTATCTGTTTATGTAGAAACACCCCCCAGTCTGTTGTTAATGATGCGAAACATTACTTTGCTAATGTGAGGAATCAGCGCAGACCTATACCATTCAGATAACCACTTCCTATGTATCCATATTCTATCCCATGAGTGCTACAAAATCTTGACTGGTTTTTCTCCAAGTGCCTACCATATTTAAGTCTCTATAACTTCAGGTCCCGGAACCTTGAGTTATTTCATTACTTTTATACCTTTGCTAATCTGGTCAATCATGATAGGATATTCTTCTTCACTGGTTACCTCTACTGCTGGGATCATATCTTCATATTCGTATAGCTGCTCGAAGTATTCTCTTCAACTATCCAGGATGCCTTGACAATCCTATGGTATTGTTCCATCATCTTTCTTGATTTCACAAATTCTTGGTTTCAATCTTCTGTAATCTGGTGCATTTTCTTGAATACTGCACTGACTTCTCCATGGTCGGAGTGCTCTCAGATTTCATAGCAGTTTTGGTTCAGAAATGCTTCTTTGTCCCTTTCACAGTATTGTTGAACTTCTCTGTTCAGTGAGCGATACTCTATATCATTGCTCTTGGCCAGTCTTCGAACAAATCGTTAAAAACTCATGGGGGATGTTATCTAGTCCAAAAAAGAGAGACGAGACAATCGAAAAAAACCTGAGAGAACAATATTTGACTATTTAAGTAGAACTGGTTCGAAAGTTACTAAAAATAGAACTACACGGAAACAAGATTGGGTAGCTTACGTCTAATAGTAAAGAATTCAAAGAGTTTACCCAGGAAAAAATTAGAGAATATTATGAGATGAATCATGACAGAGACAGCAACGGGGAAGTAAAACTTCAGTTCTATATATTTTTTTCTCATCTTGAATTATGAAAAAACTAGACACTATATTTGGACCATTTTTTTTTCTGTTGAAAAGTCTTTTCCAACTTTTTCATGATGCTGTCTCCGACTGAACTTTGGCAATCATCATGGCTATTGCCATCATGTTTGCAGTGTTCCGAAATACATCTGTTGGGGAACATTCTCGATCGCTGAAATGGCCTCGGGGGCTGATAGATATTGGAGTGCTGAAAAGTTGAAACTCCGAAAACGCACGTCCAGAGCACCACAAAATCTACACATCAGATTTCAACCAGCTAGCAAAATTTAGAGGGCAAATATGCCGGAAATAAACTCCAAAAATAAAAAAATAAAAAACTTGCAAAAAACTACTTTTTTAGGGCGGCGAGGAGGTGCAATGAGGATGAAGAGTTGAAGTCCTCAAAAGACATATTTAGCATGCTCACTAAATCTTCACATCGAGTTTAAACCTTCATTCAGTTTGGAAGGGAGATGAATGTGAAGAGTAGGCTTTTTTTGAGGTCAAAAGGGGGGAACCCTATATCTTTCCTCTTAATTAAGTTAGGAGACTGATTTTTGAAAATGTTATACAACTTTTGAGTCTCTATCGATCGGTTGAAAAACGAACAATTTTTGCAATTTTACCTTTTCAGCACCCTCCTTCTCTCACATACCATTCGGACATGACTGAATTTCGACCAGTCATCCCCACTCAAAAATATTAAATCCACCGCCAATCTAAGCCTTGTGCCAAAATTTGACTGATTTTGGTTGAATGTGGTTGATACTGTCCCTTTCATCCGCTGGCCATAGGTCAATAGTCTCCACGCTAAAAATTGGAAAATACAAAAATCACTAGATCAGCCTTTCATTTCAAACTGTTTAAACATTCAAAACTAGAAAACTGACCAACTGACCAATTATGGAGCTCTTTCAAACAGACATCACGAAATATCAAACCCTTTTGTCGCTGAAAGAAACATTTAAAATGATTTCTCGTTTTGCTGCATTCATCGTCAAGCTGTAATGTGAGTACCATTCCTCAATGTTTTGAATTTTTCTTCAGTGAAAATTTTGATTTATATGTGTCAAGATAAATTAAATTAGATTTGGGTTACTGCTCGCTCCCCACTCCTTTACCCGATTAAACCGTCTACATTATTTTATACATCTCGCTTAAAAAGATTCCCATTAAAAAATAATGCAAGCTAATCAAATTTTTTCCAATGATTTAAACCTAACAGCTTATTAAGTACACGTTAACTTTACCGCGAGCATTAAATTTTTCAAATTTGATAGAACTTCTTTTTTTTTACTTTTTCTCGAAATTTTATCAGTTTTAAAAGCATAGTCGTTATTACACTGCAGGCTTGATTAGTAAAATTTATCACTGGGTAAAACGTGCTAGTGTATGCAATGTAAACATCGCGGTATAAGGCAATCATACGATCATACGATTGCAAACAGATGTAATAGGCTGTAATATGCATGCATTGATCATTCTTCGATTTTTCTTTTTTTCGATTTTCGTCGTTACAAAACGTATGGTAATATTTACCATAAAATTTCGACGCTATTTTTCAAAACAATGACGAACGTTTACGCAAATAAAGGTGTGTGCAACTGTGCCTGAGCCCATAGCTCGGCGTGTTTGTTCAAATCGCAATTAAAACCAGAAATTCGATTCGGCAATTCATCACAGTTTTGTCGTTTTGTGTGTATTTGTTATACGTACATTAACGTGAAAAAAAAATGCAGCTGATGTGAAAAAAATTTGAAATGATTTTCGTATCACTTTCGCAGATTTGTATGGAAAATTTTGTACGCAGATAACAACAGGAATCATGTATTTTATTAGCGTGAACAGAAATTTGTGGTTTTTCTCCGCATCAGAAATGTGTATAGCTAAAATGTACACTTCCCTAGCAAAAATTAAGTTAAAAAAAATGAAAAAAAAAATTATTAGGACACATTTTACGTAAATTATGAATTTTAATTTTCTGCCAGACTTGTTTTCACGAAGTTTTAACCTATAAGTACAAGTGCGTTAGAACTGAGTCTAAAAATTTCATTTTGAAATTTCTCTGATTTTTGATAAATTTTCAGCACTTTAAACAATTTTTTATACATTTTAGGTCAATTTTCAACATTTTCTTCGTTATTTTGCTCTATTTTTTACCAATTTTCGATCACTTAATCATTTATTTTTTATACTTTGATACAGTTTTCACTTGTTTTTTAATATTTTTATGTAATTTTTGATTAGTTTTTGATAGCTTATAACAATTTTTTCATATTTCAGGCCAATTTTTAAATTTTGAAGTTATTTTTGATTTTTTTTTGCAGTATTGCTGTTTGTCAAATGTTTACTCAATTTTCCGTGTTTTCAACGATTTTTTTGTCAATTTTCTGCGTTTTCAATTGATTTATATCAACTTTTTGAACCAATTTTTTTCATTTTATACCCATTTTTTGTCAACCCAATAATTTTTTTTGTATTTCAGGTCTATTTTTACATTTTCTTCTGATTTTTGATCAATTTTTTTACAATTTTCTACTCGTATTTGTCGAATTTTTATTAAATTTTCTTTGTTTTTCAACAATTTTTCTTCTATCTATTTTCAGCAGTATTTCAGCATCTTTTCGTGATTTTTAATTAATTTCACACATTTTAAACTAATTTTTGTTAAATTTTTAGCAAAATTTCTACCATTTTCAACAGTTCTTTCTCGTATTTTTATTCAATTTTTACTTATTTTCTGTCATTTTTTCATAATTTTTTATCAATTTCATTATTTCACGCAATCTTTCAATTTCTTACCCAATTTTCTACGATTTTTAACGATTATTTCATGTTTTAGCCAAGCTTTCACATAATTTTCAACATACTTCTGCACCTTTTTCCATTTTTTTCGAATTTTTGTGAAAAATTTTGAGCGATTTGAAATTACGACTTATTATTGATGTTGAAGTTCAATTTTCCACAACGAATTGCGAAACACGGGAATTACCAATTTCTCAAACAACTTTAGAATTACTAAAATACCAACAAACTACAATCCGATGGGGAGCCCTGTCCTCCTTCCACTTTTCCTGCAAGCTACGGCATGTGATTGGGGGGTGCACGAATAAAAATGCTTTTTACCCTGATTTTCATGACATATTACAACCATGAGAATTGAAAAACAGCATCGCAAAGCAATGCTTTTTCACCAATCAACATTGCGGGTAGGAAGGGTTCAATTGGACTGAAAAGTCGACACTTTCAAAACATACATCAAGGGTCTCTACAAACGAGACATACTTAATTTTAACTTCCTAGCCTAATTTGGAGGGGAGTTATGCGAGGAACAAACTTTAAAAACAAGAGAAAAACGACCAAAAAACCACTTTCTTGGGGCTGTAAAGGGGTGGAATAGGGGTGAAAAGTTGAGACATCCAAAGAGCAAGTGTAGAGCCCTTACTCAATGTACATACTTAATTTTAAATTCCTAGCTCAATTTGGTGGCGATATAGGTGAGGAACAGCCCTTTTTCAGGGTCAAAAAGGGAGAAAACCCCCATATCTCCCTACTTAATTGACCTAGGAGGTTGATTTTTGGATATGTTATACAACTTTGGATTCTGTATCGATTGATTTAAAAAGGAACGATTTTGTGTTTTTGGCCCCTCAGCGCCCCTTCCCCCAAAATGAGGACAAAACTGAATTTTGACCCAAATTCATCTTCACTCATATATATCTTATCTGCTGCCAAACTGAGCGGATTGACCGAGTTGGAGAAATTTTGGCCCGTATCGAGCAGAGTAAATGATTTTAACGAGGGGGGAGGGATAATAAATAAGTATCTGACATGGCTGAAAATTGTCTTAATCGTCTTCTAAGACCTCAAAACGGATAACGAATTTTGTTGATCCCCCCTCCCCCCTCATCCGCCGGTTTTCATTGTCAATATGTCATAGAAAATCAGGCTAAATAGGAAATTGGCTGGATAGTTTCAGAAAAAATGGGGCTAAAGCATGAAAAAATCGGTTAATTTATGCATAAATGTTATGCTTTTTTCATTTTCCAAAATTTTTTTTTTTTTAATTTCTAAAACTATATTTTAAGGTTTACGCATGAGTAATATTTTTTTTTCATACTCTGAATGAATTTTTTAGACCAAATATCAAGTTTCCTATTTCTCACCAATATAGACAAATTAATTGGGATTTCTCAATTTTTTTCGAATTCCTTTTGATCATTTTTTTTTTATTTTTCCATCACTTAAAAATGTATTTTCCCCGATTACATGTGTTCGACTAAAAAATTTTGGAACCTGGACCCCACTCCCCTCCCCAAGGCTCATTCCAAACCAAAGCTGCTTAAAAATGAACTTGGCTCTTTTGATTTCGCTCGAATTTTTTGTGTTGATTTCGTTTTGGTGGTCTGGTTTTTGAAAACCTATCCATTCATTCTCGAGATATAAACGGAAATACCCTAATACATTTTTGCGTGGTTCTACTCTCGACTCAGTTCACAAAAATTGAAGAATTTGCTCGTAATATGCGTGAAGCAGATACTTTTTTTTTATTTATACAAAAAAAAAAAGCAAATGCTAAAATGCATTTGCACACGTGTAAAAAATACTCACACAAGTATAGTTTTGTACGTAATTTGTACGAACATTTACTCACAAGCATAAGCTTATACTTGAAGCAAAAGATGGCGCCAAATTTTTTTTTGGGAAAAACGAAGCATTTGCTTCAAATTTTACAAGTATAAGCAAATGCTTTTTTTTTATTCATGCATTTACTATTAATGTACAGGTAAAATACCTATGCAAGTGATTTTGCACGAATTACGTACCTTTTTTCTTAATATAATCCAGATTATAATTCACATTTGATACCATTCGATTATAATTTGATTAGCTTCATGGATATTGAATATTTTAATAGGTATTCCAACATTCGTCGTTTAATTGCATCCAATAATACTAGCTAAATATCCACCTGCAGAAATACAAAAAAAAAAAAGCATAAATACAAGCGGGAACACAATAAATTTCTAAAAAATTTCAATAATGCATTTTCACATAGCATCGAGTTAATACGAAATAAATATATAAAACTGACTTTAGTATATCATTAAAGTATAAACGAAGGTAAACTGACATACATCGGCATATACTATTCGATGTATTTACATGCTTGTGTATCCTTTGGCGCAAATTACGGTGATCACCGTTCTCGTTACGCAACATCATTACAATTTTACATCAAGTACTAACTACACTTATGCTGGTATTTATTAAATTTTTCAGCTATTTTTTTTATACTGTCGAGAAGTTTTTTAGAGCAAAATGCATTTGTTTTTCATCTTGAAAAAAAAAATTACCGATATGGCTTAATTAGCTGATTTTACAAAGTCAAGGTTAAGGTTTATAATTTTTTTTTTTTTTTGCACCAACACACAACTGCCAACAGGTACTTATCAATTATCACACAAGCATACACATATACCTTTTTGCTTTATACGAAATAATGCAACTTAATCGACCGGTGTCGATGCTGGCGATTGAGAAAATTATTTAAAAAAAGCATCGCAATGCGATGCTTTTTCAGCCTGATTTTCGTAAACTTTTATGATTATGTGAATTGAAAATTTTTTAATCAGTGGTAAACGCAGTAGGGGTTCAATGGAGCTATACGAGGAACAAACTCCAAAAATAAGAAAAATTGACAAAGAAACAATTTTTTCGTTGTTGTGAGGAGATGCAAAGAAGCTGACAAGCCTAGATCCCCCCCCCCCAATACACATCTATGGCCCCTACTAACTCTACATACCAAAGTTCAACTTCTCAGTTCAGTTTGGAGAGGAGATAGGAGAGAAACAGCCTATTTCACAGGTCAAAAAACGAAAAATCCCCTCATATCTCCTCTACTAATTGACGTAGGAGGTTTAGCCCTTTAGCACCCCTTTCCCAAAGTTTGTGTACACCTGAGTATTGCTCCGAGGTCATCCTCACTTCAGAACATGAAATAACACGCCAATCGAAGCCAATTTCTCAAATTTGAGTGATTTTGGTCGCTATCGAGCTGAGCGACAGATTATTAGTTTGGAGTAGGGGGGGGGGAGGAGGAGGAGGAGGAGATAAGAATAAATAAATATACTCGTGCGAAGAGTAAACATTGGAAGAATGTAAGTAAAGATATTTTAAAGGTAGTTTGTGCAATTTTTTTCTCTGTTTTTTTTTTAATCTAATGCTTAAAATCAACCAGGGTCAAGGTCAACTGATTTTCCTTATCATTTCAACTTGAAAATATCATAAAATCAATTCAGAGTCAAGGTCAACCGTTGACGAGCTAAAATTTAAACATCTTTAATTTTCAACATTTCAACATAAGATCAACCAGGATCAAGGCCAACTAATTTTCTTCAAGATTTCAACTTAAAATGATAAAATTAATCCAGGGTGAAGGTCAACTCGCAACGGACCAATTAATGTTGGATCAGCTTTAAACATCTTCCATGTTCTTCAACATTTCAACTGAAGATAATCAACCAGGATCGAGGTCAACTAATTTGCTTTCAGATTTCAACTTAAAATAATAAAATCAATCCAAAGTCAAGGTCAGCTAATTTTCTTCAACGTCTCTACTTGAAATCATAAAATCACCTAGGGTCGGCATCAACTAATTTGCTTCAAGATTTCAACTTGAAACAATAAAATCAATACAAAGTCAAGGTCAGCTAATTTTCCTCAACATCTCTACTTGAAATAATAAAATCAACCAGGGTCAAATTCAACTAAGGTTCCTTAAGATATCAACTTGAAATGATAAAATCATTCCATGGTCAAAGTTAACTAATTTTCCTCAATATTTCAACTTGAAATCATAAAATCAACCAGGGTCGAGAACAACTAATGTTTCTCAAGTTTTCAACTTAAAATGATAAAATCAATCTTGGGTCAAGGTCAACTGTTAATGGATCGGGGTCACATGTTTGATTTTCTTCAACATTCCAACTAAAAAATCATAAAATTAATTCAAGGTCAAGGTCAAATAATTTTATTCAACCCTTCAACTGGACATGACGAAATTAACTCACGGTCAAGGTCAACTTTGAACATCTACAATTTTCCTCATCATTTTAACCTAAGGTTATAATATCAACTACGGTCAAGGTAAACTAATTTTACTTGACATTTTAACTTGAAATCGTTAAATTAATCCCGGGTCAAAGTGAACTGTTAATAAGGCAATTAACGACGAATAAATTTGAAACCACTTTGATTTTCTTCATTATATCATCTTAAAATCATAAATTCAGCCAGGGTCAGGGTCAACCAATCATCTTCAATATTTCTACTCTGAATCATAAAATCAATCAAAACTCAAGGTTAACTAATTTTCTTCAACATTTCAACTTGAAATGATGAAATCAATCCGGGGACGGTGATCAACTGTTGATGAGTAGACTTTAAACCATAATATCAACCATGGTTTAGGTCAACTAATTATCTTCAACATATCTACTTGAAATATTAAAATCAATGCAGGGTCAGAGTCAACTAATTTTCCTCAATGTTTCAACATGAAATCGTAAATTTAACCAGGGTCGAGATAAACTAATTTTCTTCAACATTTCAACTTAAAAGGATGAAATCAATCCGGGGACGGTGATCAACTATTGATGGGTAGACTTTAAATCAACCATGGTTTAAGTCAACTAATTATCCTCAACATATCTACTTGAAATAATAAAATCAACCAGGGTTCGGGTCAATTAATCTTCTTCAAAACATCCAACTTGAAATAATGAAAACAAACCAGGGTCAGAGTCAACTAATTTTCCTCAATGTTTCAACATGAAATTGTAAATTTAACCAGGGTCGAGATCAACCAATGTTCATCAAGAGACGTGGGTCAAGGTCAACTGTCAATGGATCAATTGATGATGGGTCAGTTTTAAACATGTTTGATTTTCTTCAGCATTTCAACTTGAAATGCTGAAATTAACCCAGGGTCAAGGTCAACTTTAAACATCTTCAAATTTTCTCAACATTTCTATTTAAAATCATAAGATTAATCCAGAGTCAAGAAGGTCAACTGTTGATGGGTCAATTCTAGAATGCGCTATCGAATACTTATTTGTGATTTCTTTTCAACATCAGGAATTTTGTAAAATTGCTCGGCATTTTTTTCTATAACATTCAGCTTTTTCGTCAAACATAATCCAACTGCTGACTAATCGAGATGTCAACAGCCCGTTACAGTTCATCGTCAATATTAAGGCCTTTAACATTCAGGCTATTGAAATCAGAGCAATCTGGATTTTGACTATCCAGATTTTCTCAGTCCACTGTCGAATGCATTATTAAAAATCTTTCGATGTTAATATCTGACATGGCCAAAAGTAGTCGTAATGTTCTCGGAATCTTAAACCGGATTTCGTCCCCTCATCCGCCGCCGTAAGTCAATACACTGCAATAGCCAGGTTTTCATTGACAATATAGTACAGAAAATCAGGCTAAATAAAAAAGAGGAAAAAAAAACCTTCGACATGGAAGTAAAGCTACGTATAATACTTGTATATCGTGTTTGCATTTGGTACAAAATAATACGGACATACTTAACGTTATATTAACAAGAAGATGTTAATTCGAGACAAAAACAAGCTACTCTGACGCAACATTACACACGCACATATACCGCTGCGAACAATACTCGTATAGCGACTCAAGTGTTGGTTTAAAATGGAATTTTTTATTTTCGAAACAAAAACAATGTACGATAAACCTGCAAGTTAGCCTGGCTACATTAATTGTTCGGCAGTTGTTTAGCAAATTAACGTACTTGGCTAAATAGATACAGAGTACAGACTACAACTGCAACAGTACCAAATAAGTAAGTAAGTAAGTAAATATTCTATTGTAGGTCTCGATACTACGTAAACTATACATATATGTATATACCTATACATATATACACATATAATGCTAAGGTAAGAAAACTAAGACTATATAGAGGCTCGATTCGATGAGACACGTTATAATAATGTATTCAAATCACGAACGTGTACCGTTCGCACAACTGCGCGAGTACAAAACGCGTATAAGATTTTCGAAATCTAGTTACCGAAAATAATTCTAAAATGCTAATGGCTGGTGGGTATCTATGGCCTGCTGCCTTCGACCATTCGTCGCTCTCGTTGGTTTGTTTTAGACATTATAGGCAAGTACGTAACTAGCTAACTACGTACTATATATATTTGGTTCGTGCCAGAGTGGACAACGACTACGTTACTTCACGTAGCCTATACGTGGACTCAGAGATCAAGAAGACTTGGACTTACTGTACAAAAAAAAAAAGTGTCGAAGTATTGCGATGGTGTGTGCTGAAAGTATAAAATAGTCTTTTTTTTTTCTTCTGGCAACACTACGGATACCTAATAATGATTTTCGCAACAAACGTGTGCCTGGCCTGCGTACAGCTAGGTACATTGATCTATGTATGCGTGAATAAATTTAATAAATCGCTACACAAATACATATGTCTGTTCGTTGTGAGCATTGACACGCCTAAAAGCTGACGAATCGTCGTCGTTGTCATGTCATTTGTTGGTACATTCCACGTGCTGACGCATTTCATATCCATTTCTCCACGCGATCGAATTGTATAGGACCCGACGCAACGCGACACGACATACGTAGTATGCAAGTATTGTTTATTACGTGAGATGAGCAGTAGCCAGACGATGCGATGCGACGAAGGATGGGCACAGAACAGCGGCCAAGTGAAGGGTTAACCAATTTATAGCGATAATTTAGTATTCTGTCGTGGTAGAAATTTGTTTCGTATTGTTATATACATACGTACATATTTATAGTACTGTAAGACGGTAGGTGAGGTTGAAAGATAATATGCAGTGCCGAAATCATAACGTGAACTCGGTACCCGTGATTCATATCGAAGCCTTTGACATAACTATCGAATTTTAGAAAACGATTGCGCCACGGAATATTGTGCTCGTTTGAACGCAATACTGTGGAACACAGTGTAATTGAGTTATGATGGCAGATGCGAGTTCATACGTGTAAAAAAAATCATGTTGGATGATTTTTTAACCTGATTTTCTTCGCCATATTACCATTGAAAACCAGCCTATTACGAACTATCGACCTATGGCGGATGGGAGGTAGGAGGATAATTAACAAAACCCGTTTTAGGGCTCTAGAACACTGTTTAGACCATTTTTTTTATTTTTATATTTTTTATTTTTTTTATTTGTGATTTTTTCATTTATTTTTATTTATTTTTTTCGTTATTATTTTTTTTATTTTCAACTTTATCTTCTTTCTTTTTTCAATTCTTCTCCTTTTTTTTTCGTTATTTTTACTTTTTATTCTTTCATTTTTTATTTATAATTTTTTATTCATTTATTTATTTTTTTTCGTTATTATTTTTATAATTTTAATTTTTTTTATTTTCAACTTCTTTTTCTTTTGTTTCTTTAATTCTTCTTTTTTTAATTTTTCATTTATTTTACTTTTTTTCGTTATTATTTTTTTTTTATTTTCAACTTCTTTCTTCTTTCTTTTTTCATTTCTTCTCCTTTTTTTTCGTTATTTTTACTTTTTATTCTTTCATTTTTTATTTATAATTTTTTATTTATTTATTTATTTTCATTTATTTGTTTTCGTTATTATTTTTATAATTTTAATTTTTTTTCTTTTCAACTTCTTTTTTTTTTTACTTTTTCATTTCTTCTTCTTTTCATTTTTCATTATTTTTACTTTTTATCTTCCCATTTTTCCTCCGAATCTAAAAATCATTTGCTCACAAGGGATGTAAAAATTTTTTCATAGGCGCGTAGAGCATTCAAAATTACCCGTACTATAAAAATGTTGGCCCCACAGATAAATTCGGGGAGGAGTTGGGGTAGAAGTGGGAGGGCGAGAAGTGTGTAATATCGAAAAATTGACAAATACCACCGCGAAGTTGACAATGAATGAAATAACAGTGCTATCTGTCAATTTTTCGATATTCTACCCCTCCTTTTCCATAACTTCTCCCCAAATCGGAGGAACTGAAGTTTTGACTGCAGAGCTATGTACTTGGGGTAGAGCACCGTTGTTGCCAGCTCGATACTGATCAAAATTTGTCAAATTTAGGAAATGCGCTTGGATTAGTGGTGGATTTGATATTCTGGAGTGGGATTGACCTCGATCCAAAATTCAGTCAGGTCCAGATTTGTGGAAAAGGGGATGCAGAGGGGCTAAAGTCGCAAATGTTCCTTTTTGAGCCAATCGATAAACAATCTGAAATTGCAAATCATATCCTAAAATCACCCTCCTAGGTTAATTCAGAGGTGAGATATGAAGGTTTGACCTCTTTTTGACCCAAAAAAGGGTTGTTTCTCTCCCATCTCCCCTCCAAATTGAGATAAGAAGTTGAAATTTGGAGAGATAGATGTGTTTTTACGGAGTTTTGAATTTTTGATGTTGAAATTCAGTTTTACCGCATTTTGAGTCAATCGATATAGAATCAAAAGTTGTATAACGTATCCAAAAATCCATCTCCAAGGTCAAATGGGAAGGAAGATATGAGGGGTTTCCTCCTTTTTGACTTTGAAAAAAGGCCACTTCTCCTCTATTTCCCCACCAAAATGAGCTCAGAAGGTCTCAACTTTTCCGCTCCATTGCACCATCTCACAGCCCCGGAAATTCGGTTTTTTGGTTAGGTTTTCTCATGTTTTGAGTTTTTTGAGTTTGTTCCTCGCATAATTCTTCTCCAAACACATCTAAGAAGCTGAAATTTGGCATGAAAATTTAGCAGGGACCCTAGGTATGCCCTTTGGAGGTTTTGACTTTTAGGCCCCATTTCACCCTTTCACAGCCCCGGAAAAGCGGTTTTTTTGTTAAGTTTCCTCATGTTTTCAGTTTTTTGAGCTTGTTCTTTGCATAACTTTCTTCCAAACACATCTAAGAAGCAAAAATTTGATATTCACATTTAGTAGGGACCCTAGAAATGGCATTTGGGGGTGAAATACGTTTTGGAGTCCTAGGAGATCATCGCAACAATTTTTATCCATGTCAGATATTTATTTTTTTATTTTTTTCCCCGAACATTAAAATCATTTACTCTGCTAGATAACAACCAAACTCGGTCCAATTTGGTCAATAGGCTCAGTTTTGCGCCGGATTAAATATTCATGAGTGGGGATGACCTTGGGGTCAAAATTCAGTTGTGCCCTAGTTTGGGGGAGGGGTTGCTGAGGGGCCAAAAAAACAAAAATTATTCCTTTCTGAGCCAATTGATAGAGAATCCAAAGTTGTATAACATATTCAAAAATCAACCTTCCAGGTCAATTTGGAGAGCAGGAATGAGGGTTTCCCCCCTTTTTGACCTTGAAAAATCGCTGTTTGTCCACTATCTCTCCACCAAAATGAGCTAGGATGTTGAAATTTGGTATGTACATTCAGTAGTGGCCCTAGATGGGCATTTTAGGGGTCCCGACTTTTCAGCTCCACTGCACCCCCTCACAGCCTTAGAAATATGATTTTTTGGTCAAGTTTTCTCATTTTTCTCATTTTTTGAGTTTGTTCCTCGCGTAACTCTCCTCCGAATAAAGCTAGGAACTTGAAATTTGGTATGTACATTCAGTAGGTACCCTAGATGTGTCTTCTGAGGGGTCTCGACTTTCCAGCCCAATTTCACCCCCTCGCAGCCTCTAATATGTGGTTTTTTGGTCGTTTTTTTTTCTAATTTTTTGAGTTCGTTCCTCGCATAACTTCCCTTCAAATTGAGCTAGGACTTGAAATTTGTTTTGTACATTTAGTAGGGACCGTAGATGTGCCTTTTGGGGGTCTCGATTTTTCAGTTCCATTTCACCCTTTCGTACGTGTTGTTTCACACTGATAGGTATGAACCTATTTATCTTTCGTCGGCGTTTGAACAGGTTTTCAAATGTCGATATGTCAGATAGGTAGGGACCTAGCTAACATCATTCGTGAAATGGTGTGAATTTATGCATTTTGGGGGTCTCGACTTTTCAGCCCCATTTCACCCTTTCACAGCCCCAAATATGAGGTTTTTTGGTTATTTTTTCTAATTTTTAATGTTTGTTCCTCGCAGAACTCCTCTCTAAATTGGGCTAGGAAGTTGATTTCAAGTATGTACTGTCAACAAAGGACCCTAAATGTGCCTTTTGGAGGTTTTGGCTTTTTAGACCCATTGAACCCTTCCTACCCACAATTTTGATTAGGTTAAATCCTCGTGATTGTAAAATACGTCACGAAAATCAGGCTGAAAAAGCATCGCAGCTCTTTTTTTAGATATAAAATAAATCGTTTCCGATGTATCAAGATGTAAGGGGGCACTGAAAAATGGGCAAACGTGATTGTAATAAATAAAATTTGTATCGTGCCGGAATTTTAAACGAAAACATATTGGGATATTGAATAGCGGGTGCCCAGAACACAATGTCAAAGACCATTCTTCGTAATAGCGATTCGCTCAAGTATATAGGTATACCTTTACCTATACAGTCGACGCTGTGCCGACGATGTCGAAATTGAACACATAGTTTCATTGATACGTAAATAGCAGTACCCGCTACCCACTATCCATCCATCGTGCATTATAAATATGCAGCTTACCCAGCCAGATATAAGTATGTATGTAATACACGTTGGTATTTTGGTTTACGAAAGATTTTGACACTTCCGTACGAAACGATGACGATGACGATGACGATGAGCATTGATAAATCAACGACAAGCGATTCGAGTGAAGAAAATTTAACGAGCGATCTAACAAGGTTGTAAATTATATACGACTCGTGGCGTGGAGCGCCGTCCCGACCCGTTCCATCCCATCGGTTAGCTTCTCTCGCCATTTATGTGTTTCTATATGTACTACATATCAGTTTAAAGGTTGCGATGATTATCCGCATCGCTGTCTTTAAAGATACCGCTATAATATACTTCTAGACGTACACCTATCTGTATCTACATTTGTAGTACAAGTATGCGTAATGTATAGATATATATCAATGGGATGCTGGATGATAAGACACCTTTTGATGTCATAATATGGGTCCATTAAACGTTGAAAAGTTTTATACGCGAGGCTGATCTATTACCAATACGGTAGACGTGGTAATAGAAAATTTTAACCGTCTGCGTCTGTTCGAATTGCGGTTTTTTTTCCCTTCTCTTGCTCGGGCTCTCACCATTAATTAGCATGAAATTATAATAAAAACTATACAAAGTATAGGTACCTACATTATTCGTATAATACGAATTACATCGCATATTATATAGGCTACAAACAGCTGCATTTTTCAAGATCACGCATTTTTTTTCACTTCTTCGAAAATAACAACTATTAATGAATAATATTCATCCGTTTGGCAATATAACGGTAGTCTGTAATAATTACGATAGATGTGTGTTAGATTAACGACCAACATAGAATAATAAATACCCTTATGAAGTTTTCACAAATATAGGTAAATCTGTTCGTCGAAGACGATTCTCTCGTGTACATATACATATATTTATTTATATATATAAATAATATATACTTAATGATGGCGTGTGCCACATTGTAACGGCACATATTTTTTTGCTCGATTTTACGAGAAAAAAAAATTTGTTATCATACGTCGACTATGCTATAAACCACATATATAGGTATACGGTACATATGTACATCGATTTACACACATTGTAATGTAATGGCGTACGTACATTTGTCGTGTGTAATTACGTTCACTTGTGTGAAAGATGTACATATGCAAGCGTGTACGAAAAAAATTTTAATCAGTTGAAATCGATGAGTTTTTTCCACGCATCCGCGGAAAACACAGGGCCACCGTTTAAACAGCTGAAAATTTTCGTATATTCATAATTAATTGATAGGTATGTACTATGTATATAGGTATATTATGCTCATAAGCGCGCCGAAGAAGCAACAATCCACGTTTTCTATACTTTTTTTCAAACATATCAAGCTGACTTTTTTCTCACTTTTTGGTGGCTCGACTCGACTCGACGATTTCATTTCCAAGGCTGAAGAAATTTTTATACACGTGAATCAACTTTTTTGATTTTTATCGATCGATGATCAGAAATTCGATTCTGCTAAATTTCAACTGTATCGTTAATTTTTTTCGTAAAATTTTAGCGAATCGACACCTAAAATAAATAAAAAATTACTATCGCACTTGATGAGGCGATGCCAAATATGCAACTATACATGATTTGATTTTTTAATCAATATGGTTCATCGACGTAGTCGTGGGGGAGCCGCATTTTTTCAACTCTAAAGCTACCTCAGTTTATCGAGTAGGTAAAAAACCGTATAATTCGGCAAAATTTCCTTTTTAATATTACGTAAAATTTCATCTTTCGTTTCACTATTCTTGCTGTATTTTATTTTTAATTTATATGAAAAAAATTTTTGCAAAACACCATCCGAACGATAATTTTAGTTAGACTGTTTGTCTGTTCAGACGCAGAGACCTACAAGGCTGAAATTTGTATGCAGATGAAACTGGTAACGCGATCATCTTTTCAGGCTGTTTGAACTTTTCGTCTATCTCCTTTCTCAACACCCTTTCCCTCCTCTGATTTTGGAAAAAGCTGGTGTTTTATTATGTTTTATATCTAGTGTTATTCCCCTATCTAAACAGACACCAGCCTTTGCCCTAGGATGGTGAAAGTTTTCATGTAAATCTATGTGATTGGTACTGGTTGGTAGCAATGAGTGAAAAAAAATTTTAAGCACTTTTTTCTTTCAGGGAAGAATTCTAGATTATGGATACCAACATTTTAACATATGGTACAAAAATCATTCATAATCACCTTTCATAGCGAGTTTTTGATCAAAAACTTAGAATCAAAAATCAAAAACGACACGTGAAAAAAGTCACTGTTTCAGAAGATGCTCCCCACCTCCAATACATACACTTGTTAAAAACGGAGAAAATAGTGAAAAAAAAAACATTTAAAATATTAAAACTTATGTTCTTTCAATGTTCATTCTTCGCAAGCAAAGTAAGCATACTAAATATTATTCACATTTAAAAATTTTTTTCGATTTTATATTTTATTTTTATTACTTACTTTTTATTTGATTTTCCAATTTTCGATTTTTTTATTTATTTTAATTCGTAGTATGTGTGAAAATTTTTCAATTTTTTACTTTTTTATCTTCTAATTTCCTTACTTGTTATTTTTTAATTTTTTTGTCTTAATCTTTTAAACTTTTCACTACTTTTATTTTTTAATTTTTCAATTATCAAATTTTATTTATTAATTTTAATTTTTCTAATGTTTTAAATTTTTTTTACACTTTTAATTTTTTTAATTCATAGTAAGTATGAAACTTTTTCAATTTTTTACTTTTTCATCTTTCAATTTCCTTATTTATTATTTTTCAACTTTTTTGTCTCAATTTTCTAACTATTTACTACTTTTATTTTTTAATTTTTCAAATATAAATTTTTTATTTATTAATTAAAATTTTTCTAATTTTGGAACATTTATTATTAATTTTTCACTTTTTTATATTTAAATTTTTTTATTAATTAACTTCAATTTTTCTAGTTGGTTAAAATTTTTTCCGTTTCTCCATTCTTTTAATTTTTTTTTCATCAACTTCAACTTTTTCAAGTTTTCCAAGTTTTCAATTTTTTGATTTTTTGATTTTTAATTTTTTTAATTATTAATTTCAATGTTTCCAACTTTTTTAATACATTTTTGATGTATTATTTTTTCAATTTTTCAATTTTTAAATCGTTAATTTTTATTTTTCTAATTTTTTTAAATTTCAAAAATCACAAAAAATTATTGAACATTATTGAAAATTGCGTTAAAAATTAACAGAAATGTGTAAAAATTTTAAAAATTGATCAAAAATTAGAAAAAACAGTATTTTTTACCCATTTTTATCAAGTTTTTACCTATTTTTCTATGATTTTAAGGAATTTTTTCAATATTTTTGGTCAATATGCAACAATTTTTAAAATTTATCAACTATTTTTGTTCAATTTATTGCACTTTTGGACGATTTTTGTCAATTTTTGCCTAATTTTTGAGATGATTTTCAACAATTTTTTTGATATTTTAGGTCAATTTTCTATGATTTTCAATGATTTTTTTGTGATTTTCGATCAATTTTCTACACTTAACTCCTTTATTGTTTAATTTTTACCCAACTTTCAACGTTTTTCAACAATTTTTCTGCTATTGCGAATCAATTTTCAACAGTTTTTCACGATTTTATGCACTTTTTCAACTATTTTTTTCAATTTTCCACGCAATTTTCTATCATTTTTAACGATTTTGTTTGGTGATTTTTGAATAACAAACTTCCTACATGTTTAACCCATTTTTATCGGATTTTCCAATGAATTTTGTGTTATTTTAGGCCAATTTTTCATCGAATTTTTGACGATTTTCGTTCAATTTTCATTTGTTTTTTTTTTTTCATATTATGTTCAGAGGGTCAAAAAAACGGTGCTCTAGTGCATCGATAAATTCCAAGTGCCAAATCTTATTACATATAAAGATCGATTCATTCCGCAAAAAGGTACGCTTCAAATTTATTTTTCAAAAAAATATTTAGGAAAGCCAAAGCCCAAAAGTTCCCTTCCTTGGATGTGACTTTACTCTCATGA
>FIZR01015958.1:0-24355 GCA_900060175.1 Ferrisia virgata
AAAAAAAAGATAGTGTGACGTAAGGTTACATTATTTACTTTTATTTTCTTACATTATTGTCAATGAAACCCAGGCCATTGCAGCCTATCAACCCACTGTGGATAAGGGGAGGAAGGAACGTCAACAAAGTTTATTTTGGGGTCTCACAAGACCATTACGACCGTTTTGGGCTATGCCAGGTTTTTATTTTCATTTTTGTTACTCTCCCTCTGCTCTACTCCAACTGAAAAATTATTTTCTGAGCTCGATAAGATAATTTGCCACTAGTTGATAACGAGCCAGTAGGTGATAATTTTGTCTTTAGAGCTGATTTGTGAGACAATTATGAGATCGATCAAAAACATCAATGATATTTTGAATAGCCCATTCAATTTAGAGTAGAACACAGGTATTGTTGAGCCCAGCCATGAATTAACAATTTTTTTTATATTCACTTTACTAAACAGAAGGCTAAAATTTTCATGTTTTGGTTAAAATCTGAACATTTTTGCTAAGAGTTCGACTTTGAAATTAATTTTTTTCAAAATTTTTGCAAAACAGGTACTGAGAAGTTTTCTATGCCAAAATGATGGACACATATGAGAGAATTCACAAAAAAAAATTTCCCATGCCTTAGTTTGGCTGGCGAGGAGGAAAAGGAGTTATGCAACTACTGGTAAGTAGCTTTAGATTGATTCGGAATTTTTTGCAGGACCATGTGATTTAGATGAGGGGAAGAAATTAACAACTCAAGGGTTGAATGTGGTATACGTTGGAGTATAATATATAATTTTTTCAGAATTTTTTAATCATTACATACGACGTAGTTAACAAAAATGTGAAAAAATTCCCTCTTACCTATCTACTACTGGCAAATTGCTTACTTATTAAAATTGATTAAATTTAGGGAATAGGCTTCGATTGGTGTGCCATTTGATATTCCAGAATGGAGATAACCTCAAGTCGAAATTCAGTTGTGCCCAAATTTGAGGGAGGGGCCCTTTTGGAGCTAATTGATAGACAATTCAAAGTTGTATAACATATCCAAAGATCATCATCTTGCTTTTATTAGGAGGGTACAAATGAGGGTTTTTCTCCTTTTTGACCTTGAAAAAGAAATGTTACTCGCCGAATATTTTGCCTGCCAATGCTACAACCCAAATTACAGCAGTGTTGATGTACCTTGTTCAGCTCGATACCGAAAAAATTAGTCAAATTTGAAAAATAAGCTTAGATTAGCGGTCCATTTGATATTCTGGAGTGAGGAGGATCTCGGCTCAAAATTCAGTTGGGTCCAAATTTGGAGGAAGGGGTGCTGAGAAGCTAAAATCGCAATTTTTTTCATTTTTAAACCAATTGATACAGAATGCAAAGTTACATAACATATTCAAAAATCAGCCTTCTAGGTCAGTTAAGCGGGGAGATATGAGTGTTTTTCCCCTTTTGGCCCTTGAAAAAGGGATGTTACTCCTAAACTTCGCTCCAAATTGAGCTAGGAAGTTGAAATTTGGTATGTAGACTTAGTAAGGGCCATACATGTGTGTTTTGATTGTTTCAACTCTTCAGACGGAATGTGCCTCCTTACAGCCTAAAAATGTGGTTTTTTGAGCGGGGTATCTTATTTTTTGAGTTCATTTCTCGCTTAACACCCCTCCACGTTGAACTAGGAAGATGGGATTTGTACGTAGATCAAATAGTGGTTCTAAAAGCGCCTTGAGGGGAAGCTTCCTCACTCCCTTCTCACTAGACTGGCAAGTTTAGATGTGGTATGTACATTTAATACGAGTCCTAGTTGTGCCTTTTGAAGGTTTCGACTTTTTAGCCTCATTGTATCCTCCCCCCCTGCTTTTCTGTCAATTTTTCTTATGTTTTGAGTTTGTTCCCCGCATAACTCCCCTCCAAATAAAAGTAGGAAGTTGGCGTCATGAAACGATGTTTTTTTCCAATATTTCACAAAAAATTAAGCTGAATCGCGATGCTTTTTTTATTTTTTATTTTTGTAGTTTATCTTCCTCATATACCCCCTCCCCTTAAATAGAGTCAAGTGCTAAAATTTAGCATATAAATTCAGTAAAAATCCTAATTGTGCTTTTTAGGAGCAGGGATGTGCTTTTCAGTTGATTTGCAACCCCTCATTTCGAGTTTGTCTTTCCTATATTTTCCCTCTGAATTAAGTTATTGTGTTGAAATTTGATGGATAAATTTAGCCGGAGTGTCATATATTCCTTTGAGGGATGGGGGTAAAAAACATTAGCTTTTGATCCTTAAATAAGAAATTAAAATTCATACTTGGTGTTTAGCATGAACCTCTCTGCCTTATATACCAAGATGAGCAACTTACAAGACGTGGTATCGAACTTTCGCAGCCTCGTTCTGGGTCCAAAGGGCAGCTAAGTTGATGGTGGTGACTTCGCAAAAATCGAATCAGTTGAATAAAATAATAAAGTCAGATTCACTATTTCACATCAGTTAATACTTTATTTTAGTACAAAGTTACCGCAAAATTTTTTACATAAAAATGAATTTTTATATCCAAAACAGTGTCCAAAATAAGAATGATCGACATTTGTTTCATGGACCACCCATTCGAACCATTCTGAGCCGTGTTCAACAGTTAATTTCAGTGAACACAAATTATGGAAAGTTTTTGGTACATTTGAATTTTTTTTTTTTTAATAAACTACCTACTCAGACTGTTCTTACTCCGATTACTAATCATTAGCTTTTGAAAAGAATGAAAACAAAATCCCCAAATTCTCGATATTTTGACTCTCGCTTCATTCTTCGAAGAATCAATTCGTATAATATTGACGATATTACGTTCATCTACGTCATTAAACTCAAAAACGACGAAAAATAACTTCTTTTATCGAAGGTACCCATTTTCTCTAGGTACTTTGTTACGAGTATGCATTCATCTTACGTCATCTTTCACGGTGTACTTAGCAGAATTACGTCATAAATTTTTCGAAAAATTTTAAGATGATTATATCTGTGACGTTGTTATATCTTTCAAGACGATCTTGTGACGTTATTATCTCGTTTATCTCGTTCGTATTAATTAAATAGAATAAAACAAAAATGACGAGGGCGTGTTTCTTCGAGCACGATACTTATACCGATAGCGTATACCTACTTAGTACTTATACTTAGCAGCAAAGTTTAAACCGCGACTCGACGGAGAGCCAAAAAAAAAAAAGAAAAAAAATGGTATTAAATTTCTACAGTATAAAGTTCAAGAACCTTGTAATATGCTATTGAGAAAAATGTCGCAGTTACCTATCCTTCATCGTCATCGTTTGCCATTATAAATATTTTTTCTCGTCAAAGCACGTTCGATAATCAAAAATTTTCGTAACCCACTTACGGAATAAAGAAAATAAATACAAAAAAAAAAATCATCGCAATCAAAAGTAAAATTAATAAAGTCGATGTAAAAACTCGTCCCGCGTCCTTGAATGTTGTTATTAAAGTAAACCTCTCTCTCATCCATAATCGAAATATAAGTACAACTTTTGGCATTTGTGAAATGCGAGTGATTTTTCGTTTACCTACTTCTACGTGTGTACTTTTTACTTACGAACTAGCAGGTTTTCGTATGTACCAAGACTACCCTACTTATAAAAAGGTAAAATGAAGAGAACCGACAGTAAGTTTTCCTTTGCCGTGTAGTCAAGATTAAATTGGCGAATTTATTTCGACTGGCAGGATACTGCGGTAACTTGCAAGTGAAATTTTTTAAAATTATTGCCGCCGTGTGACACCGTCAACGATATATTTTCATTTTACGTCTGTTGAAAGATTATGAGGAGGCTTAGTTTCGACGAAGATGCTTTTTTTTTCCTCGTGCCGTCTTTTTTTTCTCTCTCTGCTAAAGGTTGAGCACCAAGATGCACGTCTATGTGGTAAAAGCGTTTTTAAATGTGTTGCAAGCGAATTTTTATGATTTTTTTCATTTAGCTGAGAAAAAAAATATTTTTGAAAAAATTCGTTTTGTTATAAACGCTTTTTTTTAATGGTGGGTATTTGAAGAAGCTTCTTATGGTTAATCGAATAACTTGGTACGTTTTTAATGCTCGAATTTTACCTTAGACGGAATCTTGGATGGTAATTTTTTCGAAAACTACGTTTCTAATCGTCGAATAAATGTCATTTTTGAATCTAACGCATGAAAATTACTTGAAGTCGATATATATGAAGGGTTTTTATCAATTTCCAAAACCCTTCCCCTACCTCTCCCCCCTCCACACCTCTCAAGAACATAATCACTTTCTTATACAAATATAAAGAAATGTTTTGCTTTTCGAAAATAATTTCTTTCAATAGATTAGAATTCCGTACTCCACATTATGATAACATTTTCAAAAGGTGATATGGTGGAGTAGGGGGGGGGGTTGTTCTAGAAAGATGCATTTTTGTTAAGTGGTTACATAATATCCAAACTGCATAACATCCAAAGATCATCTTTCTATATCCATTAGAAGGAGAAATGTGAAGAATTTTTCCCTTTTTAACTTTGGAAAGAGGCAGTTCCTCGTGTAACTCCTCCCTAAATTGAGTTAAGGGTCTAAAATATGGTATGTATATTGCGTTAATGTTACTAATGAACCTGCCCCACCTAAATGAAAAGCTCAAAAATGGAGCCGCCGAAAATATCAGATTTAATAGGTGCTCCAGACATTATTTTTGAGATATTCTTTTTTCCAACTTAACTGCTTCACCTTACAGTCTTAAAAAAGTGACTTGATTGGATTAGATTCAGTTTTTGCCCATTTGATGTTTCTAATCATTGAATAGTGGTCGTTTTTGTACTTGGCCCCGTGAAAACACATGAAATCAATATACATAAAAGATTTTTATCATTTTTCGAAAATTTCCCCTCCCCCTCCATGATTTTACCCCATTTTAGATTTTTCTCATCAAATGTATAAATCAAACTGTGATGAATTTTTTATATAGTGGGAATGTGATGTATTTCCAGCAACCTAAAATCTCATAAAATCACAAATTTCATTATATTGATGATTGGGGAGTGGGGGGGGAAGGCATGGAATTTTTGAGAAGTGATAACATTACGTCATGTATATCGATTTCATGGTTTTTGATAGCGCTGATTTCAATTTTCGTGTTCATTTTTCATTTTGATTACATTTATTCTCTTGAAGTTTTCTAATTTGTGTTTGGATAGAATGTGTTTGCATCATTTGACATGTAAGTTCAATGTAAATTTCATATCAATATCATCTCAAATTGTTCGTTCAATATTTCTCACTCAATTTGTATACCTTAGATGAAATACACGTCAACATTTGAAAACTCTGATAAGAAGGGGGGTGAGTGGTAGGGAATTTTTGAGAAGTGATAACATAACGTCATGTATATCGATTTCATGGTTTTTGATGATGTTGATTTCGAATCCAATGTCCATTTTTTCGTTTTGATCAGATTTACTCCTTTCAAGTGGATGACATGTTCTTAGAAGAATATGTTGGCATCATTTCGCATTTGAGTTTAACGTAAGATGAATTTCACATCAATACTCATCTCAAGAAGTTCATTTAATATATTTCGTTGTAGATATCTATTTTTATACCTCTTTTGGTCGAAATAGACGTCAATATTTTGAAAACTCGGATAAGTATACGTAACTGTAATCGGTAAGAAGTAAAATATGGCGAGCTTGAATCTGAGTCTAAAAACTTATAAGTATATATTTTATTGCCGGATGTACGAGCTCGTTAAGGAGATTAATGTTAACGCGAATGGTCGGTCCGTTGCCGCGTCTAATTTAAAACGTGTAATTGAATTTAAAACTGGAACTAACAGACATTCAATTTCTGTAGATTGCCGGTGTCGAGAGGATTTCTTTTTTCAAAAAGAAGCTTCAAGTTTACGAGCGTAATACATGGTGTAAATAGGTATGTAGCTATAGCGATGTTGGCGAAGGGTTTCGTGGATATCGAGGGGGAGGTTTAAAAGTTTAAATCCTCTTTTGACGTACTACGTTATAAATGTAGTTAACGAAAGAGGCAGCTAGGCATAAGTAGAAGGCGTTCGTTCGTTCGTTCATTCGTTGGTTGGCTGGTTGGTTAGTTGGTAGGATAGCTACTATATTATAGGTTACAATGCGAAGCGAAATTAGAAACCTCAAAAATATGTACAGTACGTAGAGTTCGGTCTGCGGCGTATGTAATCTAATTAGCTTTAATTTTAGGCTTGTTTCGCTTATAAGCCCAAACCGGGGCGAAAAACAAACCCAGTTGTATATGTAGGCAAGGTAATATGGCATCTGAACAGGAAAAGGTAACCGTCATCGTTGCCACTATAGTATCGTTCGCAGCACGAGAATAGTAAGAAGTGTGGTAAATTTTCTCGCAATTTAATTACACGTGCGATATTATTCGCGCTTTGCTTCACTCTAGGGTTGCTGTACGAGGTTAGGTATAGGTTAGCAGGTACTGTGCTATGCCCTTATTTAGCTTGCTTATAAATTACGTATTGACTTATGAACCGCAGATGGTGGAGCTAGATGATGCGACGAGGTGTGAAGGTTACCGCTCCATTGCCATTTCCCAGAAAAGCTTTTCAAAGCTAGCATCGCGCCCCGATGGTATTAAAATTAAAAATTTAACGTTTCGCCAAACATCATTTTAGTACTGTATGTGTTGCTAGTATATAATAATACCATATATACTTATATTACATGTATAACTACCCACGAAGAACTCTTGACGATCAACACGCGCCATATTGTTTATGCGTTAACCGCATCATTTATCATTTTTAATAATTCATCATTTTTGGCCTCGTCCTAACACGTAGGCTACATTCGGCAAATGCTATATAAGTGGGTATTCGCAGCTTCCAACTTATTCACCCGTCCACAGTTTTATCACGCCAAATTTAACACGTTGGTGTAGGATGTGGTTACGTTGGGTTTTTTCCCTTTGTACGTTGTGTGTAAATATTTCGATGACTAGATCGCGATATAAGCTTTTACCAAAGTGACTACTTTTGTTGATGATCGAACAGTCAAACACTCTAATATTTGTAAGAAGTTCATAGAGTAGTGTACAGTATTAGGAGTTTTCCTCAAAATCACAGCAAAATATGTTCAACTCTAGAATCAAAAATATTGCATGTCGAGGTCTTAAGTAATTGCCAATCCGTTATCAATAGTTTGGTATTACATTTGAAGTATAGTCTTTCAGCATTGTGGTCAAACTGACTCAATAAAAAACTGAAGGCAAAGTAAATTTAGTGTCCCATTGCATGCGTGTGTTGCCTTATTAAGCTGGGCTGGTTTAGTAACAAATTCAGTTTCAGTTTTAGTTTTACATTTTTACAGCCTTCATAAGACGTCTCTGACTAATCTCACATTGTCGAGCAAGTCAAAAAATGATTAAATGAATGCATATGTTCGTTTTTAGGTGAATAGAACAGTACTGGAACTTGAAGTTGAACTTGAATCTAAAATTTTAGAAATGATATTGGAACTGAAAGAAAAGTTTTGATTTCAGTATCAGTTCTTGTCATTTCTTTCGTTTCGGTTTCAGTTTTTACTGTCCTAGTCCTAAAAGGGTTCATATAAAAACATTATTATTTCTTTTTGTAGGGGTAAAAGGGTCAAAAACTCTATAAAAATGTCCGTTCAAAATTTATAACCACGGAAAATGAAAATGAACTTAGATGCAGTGAAATTTTTGATCATACAAGACCAAGGGGCCAACGATGAGGCGATTCGAATTGCACAAAACAATCGCAAGGGAATTGCAGAATTGGATTTTAATCACGAAAAGAATCAGATTACAATTTTCGATGAATCGCAGAAAAATGAATCATATTCTCATTTCCCAGGGAAACGTGAGTAAATAATTCTTTTCTGCAATTATTTTCCAATTTGGCAACTTTTTTTTACTGGAATTTGAAGTTGAAACTAGAAGACAAAAAATATTAGGCCTACATTGATTGAAAATGATCACTGCATCTTTGTATTTCTTGTGACAAATATTTCAAAAGTAATGAAATGATAGAAGGCAAATATAAGTCCTGCTGATAGAACTTCTCAAGAAAAAAAAATGAAGAACCAACTCATTGTGAGAAGCAAAGAATGGCAACATCGCGAGAGAATCAGATTCTCAAAATTCCCATTTACCTTTTTCTGTGGAATCGCAATCATGAATTGGATTCTCAAATTTCAAAGATTCGCGTCTCTAAATTCTAGAATCCAATTCTCAAATTTTAAGAAATAGTTCCATTTCTGCTAGAAGCTCACTGAAATTCGTCTAAGTTAACCAAACATCACCTGCTCCACGATCCTGTGATCAGGGTGTGCGAAAGCTGTAACTTCAGTTCAAAAATAAACAAGTTTTGCCCTTGAACTTGTGATTTCTCATACTTCCTTCGAGGCTTATCACGCCTGTGCGCAAGAGGGGTTGGGGATTCAAAACCCTTCCTATGAACGAAGATAATGTAAATTTCTAGGAAAATTGAGCTGTACAATTTTTTCCAAAATTTTTGTCCTCGCTAGTTTCAGTCACATGTATTTATTTCGCACATTATCAAAGTTTGGAATTTGTGAGCACTGAAATTGGAATGCAACTTTGAATATCCCTTCCCTTCGACTGAACTTGTGCACTTGCGTGAAGACCATGACATACTACACTCTATTTCTAACTCTAATATGAAGCTAGTTCTTGATTTTTGGTCAGTTTTGAATAATATTACGCTTTATCGACAAATCCTTGTTTCTACTTCCTAATTAATTTTCTTATTTGGCTTAGACTTCCAGAATCATACTTCATCTATTTTAAAATTCTGACTCCACGCCTTCCAGTTCCCAATCAGAATGAGAGAATGATTTTCTCCACAACTTCAACTCTCAATTTTGTAGTCAACTGCCAGAATTCATATTTTAGAGGAAAGTTGAGATAGATTTTGTTTTTGAAAGAAAATTAGAAATAGAAATTCATTCATATTACACGATTCTTCTCCTAATCAGGAGAAATTGGCAATTATATATATTGTCAACGAAGTTGTGCAGAAGTGTATTCGATCATCAGTTCATTACATTCGAATCACAGCTTCCCATCATTGCTTAGAAGTTCATCCCTTGTTCCTGATTCCCCGATCAAGTCGAGTAAAAGTAATTTTTAAATAATGTGAATAAAAAAAAAAATAGTATTAAAATCACACGACAATCGAAGAAAACTCAATTCTTTGAAATTCAAAAAATAAAAATTACTTCCATTTTTCAACACTAGGTTCGCTAAATAAAAACACGTGAATTTTTATGTATATTTCAACGTTGGTAACACTGCGTAGAAATTCGTTATTTTTTTGAAGGAAATCCAACACATGAGTTGTTAGTGATAATGGAATAAAAATATTAAAAATCTCGTCATTACTTCATCACTTGAATATTATATTATAAATGTTGCTTTTGTTTAATTTATTAGCTTGAAAAATATAGCCATCAAATGTACAAGAACGTTTCTAAAATGAAAAGTAAGTTTCAAATCTATCAACTTGTAATATTTTACATTGTACAATATTGTTATCACTATGATTCTGTTTACATTTAGAACGCTTCCCTTCGGATACATCGATTCTGGCTGATGCACCGAAAACATACAGAGACGAGCTGAAAAAGCTTACTCGAAGCATCAAAGCCGATATGGAAGAAAAAGGTCCGGATTACGAATGGAGTTTAAACGATTTTCTTGTCGGATCGCCAATGGGAAGAGGTAAATTCGGTCGAGTTTATTTAGCCAAAGAACGTAACACCGGTTACATCGTCGCCATAAAACTTCTAATCAAATCCGAACTACTTAAAAATAACATGGAACACCAAGTTTTGCGTGAAATTGAAATCCAGACTCGTCTAAATCATCCGCACATACTTCCTCTTTTAACTTACTTCAGCGACGATAAACGTATATATTTAGTATTACATTACGCGGCCAAAGGAGAACTTTATCGCTACATCAGACAACAACCTAATCGCCGGCTCAGCGAAGAAGTATCCGCCAAATTTATCGATCAAGTTGCCGATGCCGTAGATTACTGTCACCAAAACCAAGTCATACATCGCGACATTAAACCTGAAAATATACTTTTACAAGATAACGGCGATATTATGTTGTGCGATTTCGGATGGTCTATTTTTTCGCCGTCTAATAACAGTAAAACCGTATGTGGCACGCTAGATTATATACCTCCAGAAATGGTAGAAAATCGTACGTACAACGAAAAGGTTGATAATTGGTCGGTCGGAGTTTTATGTTATGATTTGATCGTCGGTAGGGCGCCTTTCGAAGATTACGATCAAACTGCCACGTTTAAAAGAATTAAGAAAGTGGATATTGTTTATCCTAGTTTTATAAGCGCCGGAGCGAAAGACTTGATATCACGATTATTGAAATATCGTCCGGAGGAAAGATTGTCCATGACTAAGGTACGAAAACACAAATGGATTTTAGCTAAAAAATCTAAAGCAGTCGTTTTGTAAACTTAAATTATCTACGTTAGTATTTTCCTTCTCTTGTGATCGTTATGTAGCAGTGTGACTCTATTCCTATTTTTTATACATATATTTCTCATTTTTGTAATCTATTATTCTCGTATATCATGAGTTTTTTGTAGTGTCGTATCGTGCTGTGTCGTTTTGTGAATTTATATGAATTCTGTGGTATTTTCTAATATATTTAGTACGATATTTATTTGTACGAGTTGTCAATTGTTTTTTTCTAAACGATGTGATAAAATTAGTTACAATTTGTGTGAGGTATTCAACATAAAAACGAGAATTTAAAAGAAACAATAATTGAGAAAGAAGAATGAGTGAAAATCATAGGACCTGTTAGAATTCAACATCTATCAACATCTGTGGATTCTATAAGGAAGATAGTTGTAAACAAACAGAAATTATCAGTGTTTTTTGGTAAAATTGAAATTGACTTCATTTATGGCTCATTTATTCCTGTTATTTATTATTCGTAATCTAATAAATATGTGAAATAAATGCATTAAGAGCAAGAATGTAAAAAAGTGGGAAATGAAACATCAACCCACAGATCTTGGAGCCACTGATAACAAATTTTACTTCAGACTAGCGCGGTCTATGTCAATTCTGAAAGGTCTATGGTAAAAATATGAAACAGGGTTGCCACATTTGTTTGAAAAAAAAATGTTGAACGGCATCGA
Source organism: Ferrisia virgata (assembly GCA_900060175.1). Lineage (NCBI taxonomy): Eukaryota > Metazoa > Arthropoda > Insecta > Hemiptera > Pseudococcidae > Ferrisia > Ferrisia virgata. The sequence continues at coordinate 11,185 of FIZR01015958.1, forward strand.
AAATATTAATTATTTCTACTATTAGTTCCTATTTCAGATTTGAAATATTTTTATTAATTTTTTTGGTAAAATTTTTGCAAAATTTCCAATCATTATTAAGTGGAGCGTCGGTATGAATAAATTCCTCTGAAATATAAAACAGTTTAAAAACTCAAAAAAATAAAAAATCAAGAAAAATTAAAAATATTAAAAATTTAAAAATTTAATTAAAAAAATAATTTATTTATTTAGAATACAACAATTTTGAATAAAAAAATAGTGAATTATTTCTGCACTTTATGTTAAAATGTTCAAATTGAATGAATGTGAAAAGGTATTGGTGAGTTTATGGTGTACGTTTTGGATGAAATGTCGAGTGTGAATTGGAAGTATGGTTGATTTTATGATTTCATTTTTATTTCAGATAAAGAATAGTGAATGATTTTTGCATTTTATGTTAAAATGTTTTAATTGGATAAATGTGTGAAAAAAATTGATGAGTAGGTGGTTTAGATTTTTCATATGGACATGTTACGTCTCCAAATTCTAAAATTTTTTTCTGGAAGGGAAGAGGGGGAGCTAAGAGACTAAAATCGCAAAAATTGTTTTTTTTTTAGCCAATCGATGGAACCGTGAAAAGGGTCTGTTCCCCCTCCCCCTGCCTCCCATCCAAATTAAGCAGGAAGTTTAAATTTGGTGTGTAAACGTAGCAGGAACCATACATGTACGTTTTGGGGGTTTCAAATTTTCAGACCTTCTGCACCCCCTCACCGCTCCAGAAATGTGATTTTTTGGGTGAGTTTCTCTGTGTTTTGTGTTTGTTCCTCGCATATCTCCCTCCCCCCCATCCCTCCACCCACCGAAATTGAGTAAGGATATTATAATTTGATATGTAGATTCAGTGTGAATCGACTGATCCGAGATGTACCTTCCGATGGTGTTGAATTTTCAGCCACATTCAAGCGTCCCTCTCACCCGTATTCTTACCACTTATTAGAAAAAAAAAAGCGTTGCGAATCGATGTTTTTTATTCTTTCAATTCGTATTACGATAATAATCTACAAAAATCACGATACCATAAAAAAATGAAAATAATTTTTTTTGAAACTGAATAAATAATACACGATTTTGTAACGTCGAGAAAGTCAAAAAATTCGAAAGCAATGTTTAGTTCCAATAAAAATTTAAAGATGATGGATTTTCATTGAAATTTCGAAATTTTTAACCGTCGAGACGGAGGGAGTGGGGAGGGTTCAGGACTTCTAATGAAATTTCTCAAATTTTACCCACATTTATTTAACATTAATTTATAACTTTTTTTTCCAATGTGCCCTACTTTCAAAAGAACTCCAGAATTCAAATTCAAATTGACCCGGTGTCATTGAGGAAATTTCGAGTCCCAAGAAAAATAAATTTTTTCAGCTCTTCTTCTTGACTTTTTTCCCGAGATAGGAAATTTGTCTCCGTTTGCTCCTCATTCGAGATGCCAAAACGTCAATTGCTTGCAGTGAGCTTCGTGGGGAAGGTGGTGTATTTGCTGAGATTATTTTCTGAAAACCAAAAAACAGGATAGTACGAGCAAAATGAAAGAGAAAATTATGCTAAATTTTGAAAGTTCGAGGTCTTACAATTAATATTTTGACGCATTTTCAAGTCCCCTCCCTCCCTCCAGCCTACTTTTAAGCCATTAATTGTTTGGGAATAATTTGGTCGAAGGACAACATTTCGCGCCCAACGGTCACAAATTGATCTGGACAGATAGATGGGAAGCTGAAAGTTGTTTGAAGTTGTATTCATTCACCCCAATACTACTGCTCATGCTTGGTAAATGGGTGCCAAATTTAAAAAGCGAGTAAAAAACCAGGAACCACAGAAAAAAACATCATGTAAATAAGTTGCCCATGTTGAAAATTGAAGGAGAAAGTATCGTTTATGTGAAAATTGAACGAATTTTCTGGTACGTATGGGTATAGTTTGTGGGTGAAAAATTAACCAATTTTGTTGCGTTAATTTTTTACCTATTCGAAAAATTGAAGGGGCCATTGATGTTCGCTGGCTGAAACAAATCTCATCAAAATAATGATAATAATAATGAAATTGAATAACACGATGAAAGTAGAATAAATTTTGCTCTATACATTTTTTGCCTAGGGCGAAAATTGAAGGAACTATAGAGACAAAAATGTACTGTTCGCTCCTTCAATTTTCATGTTAGACAAAAAATATATAGAACAAAATTTATTCTACTTAACATGTACTATTCATTTCCATAATTATTTTGTTTGGCGGAATTTTTAAAATTAGACACGAGTCAATGACCCCTTCAATTTTTTAAGTAGGCAAGAATCAAACATAACATACTTTACTTAGTTTCACATCCTTTACGCATTCCCATACTCGAAAATTTATTTCGTTAGAAAAAACTATATTCACTCCTTCAATTTTTCACATAGGCAACTTATTCACTTGACGTGTTTTTTCGGCGGTATCCGGTTATACTCGAATTTCAAGTTTGGCAAATCCTTCACCGTACACCCTGTATATATCGCTTTCTAATGAATATACCCTCTGCCGCTGCGATCATTTTACTCACCTTGGAACAATAAGGAATAGCTAAATTTCAACTCATCTTGCGCGTACATCGTTTTGATTGATTTTACTCTGAAGAAATTCAATTAAAAAATAAACACGCACGCGGAGAAAAAATTTTTGTATCGAGGGTCTGTCTGTCATAAAGCACGAAAGCTGTAAAAATACTTTGATTGACGATGTTGTTTTTATGCTGGAATATCTTTTACCGGGCTCGGGCTCGGCTTCGGGCTTACATAAGAGAGAGCGCGAAAAAAAAAAAAAAAACCTACATAAATTTCGAGATTTTACCGCTCGTCTGTTACCCTTCTCTTCGTTGCATATTCTTCGCATTAATAACTGAAATTTTCTTTACGAGTTGCTCGTTCTTCGGTGCGGGGTTTTTTTCCCTCCCTTTTTTCGTTTTTCTTTCGCTCTCAAGTACACGTCAAGCAGGTTTGGATTTATTAGCTAAATTTCGTAGCTTGTGGAAAAAATTGCGTTTCCTTTTTCTCGCTGTTTCGCTGATGATAATGACGATGATGGTGGGGTAAGAATAAAACAACTCGAGCTTCTTCTTCGCCTTTAGTGGTACTCTTGCTTCTTAGGTTAGGTTCGTCGTAGCAAGTGCGATAGTTAAAAAAAAAAAAAAAACAGGCGGATAAGAGCAAAGTACAAGAATAGCAGAAGGATTACGTTTCTATAACGAAACGACGTAAATTACCGGCAATAAAATTCGCATCTGGGAACAAAACGAACCAGGTCGACAGATAAGACCAGCAACGTGTCATATCTGCACCAGATACAGATGAAGACATAGCTCAGTACGAAATTTATAGGATCCACTAATTCGGGCAACGGTACGATATTCCAAATGTATAGGTTTTGGGTGTAATGAATACGCGAAACATTATAAAAAAAGGCGAATTTTAGTACGCGAAAAAATAAAAAAAATGAAAAAAAAAAAAAATAGGAACATCTCCAGCAGTAATAAAAGCATTAAAAAAGTTGCTCTTGTGTTACGATGGCGATGGCGATGGTCGTCGGCGCAGAGCGGTCTTCTCGAAGCTTGTAGGGTGTAGGTGTACCTATTTGGAAAGGGACATAGACAAAGAAGAAAGAAAATGGTAGTGGTGAGCAGACTATTCGCAGCAGGTTTTCGTGATGCTACGATGGCGATGGGCTGAAAAGAAAAAGCTTCGTTTTTATATAAACGATCGTAAAGTTGAACGCGCGTTTGTGGAAAACACCAATATTGTTTGTTTAATGAGGGCGCACGCGAATAAAATGCGAAAGCAAAAAAAAAAAAGAAAACGGGGGCTTTGAAATTTCACGATTATTGTGATGTTTATTTCTCAGCTTTTTATCATAGTTGCTTTCCCTTTTCTTATATATACTTTTTTTTCCTCATTTTTTTTTCTGCTAGCGCTATATTTTTCGTACAAGATGCGACGAGAAAACTCGTGCGAATACAGTTAAGAGAAAAGTTTACGATGTACGAACCAACTAAGTATATAAGGTTTGGGGTGTGTGTGTGTGTGTGTGTGTGTTTTTTTTTTTGAAAAACTGAATGTTATTAAAAATGAAATAAAATAAAAAAAAAAAAACACTATTTTCGTCTCGTTTTTCGGTTTTATTTTATTTATTTTATTCGTTTTTACGTGATGCTTACTTCGACTCGACCGATATAGCGCGCCAGTAATCATTTTTAAAACTTTTGAACTTGGCAACTTTACCGACGAAAATTTTTTTTCTCACCGAAAATCACCTTCGAGGGTGGATTATGATTTTTCTTTTTATTCTTGCTCGGTTTTTTATTTGGTGTAATTTTTTTCTCCCCACTTTCAACCTTTGTTCCCTTTTCTTCATCATATACCTTGGTTTTTTTTTCTTTTTTGAAGTTGGATTTTTTTTTCGAGAAAATTCGAGCTATTATGACGTATTGACTTGGGCGTTTCAATTTTTACATTTTTTTTTTTTTTTTTGGAGGCGGGAGTGATCAGGAGGAGGGGAAAGAGAAGTTAAGAAATGACGTCAAAACGCAAAAGAACGTGTCTGTCGAATGGTTTGATTTTAGGCTCGATCCTTATGCTTAGCTCGGTCTCATCCTTCTTTTGCCACTTCTTGTTAGTAAGATAAATATTTTTAGTGGTAAATTATTTTCGTTATTTTTTCGGTTTTTCAGTGAGCTATAAAAAAAAAATGTATATTAAGGTATCATTTTTTCTCGATTATTCAAATTCTTTGAAATACCGATTGGAAAAAAAAATATTTGAAAAAATTCCAATTCAAATAAAGAGGATATTGACATCTGTGCGAGCAAACGTTAAGAAAATTTTTTACGCGAAAATAGGTAAACATCGGAGTATAGGTATTTTGAGCCCATTTTGATGGATAATTTACGAAAAATTTAAAACTTGAAGCCAGTTGGAAAACGGGTGTTGTTTTACGACTCAGTTTGAGGCTCATCTTTTGGGTCAAAATTAGCGTATAGTTTTTAATTTTGTTTATATATTTTTTTTCTTTTGCCCCTTCGAAATTTTTAGCAAAACTTGAAAACACGAAGATAATTTTATGGGATCGTGATCTGAAGAAATGCATTCGGAGCACTTTTATGTGATTAAGTTTATCCTTTACAAATTTACCAACATTTTTTCTTGTTTCTGGGTCAGTTTTTTTTTTCATTTTTAAACAATTTTCAATGATTTTCAACTTTTTTTCCATGTATAATTTCAATTTTTCTGTTTTTTTTTTCGTTATTTATTAAACTTTTTCCCAATTTTCAATGATTTTGAATGAATTTATTCTTATTTTTGGTCAATTTTTATACAATTTTTAAAAATTTTCGTAGTTTTTGATCAATTTTTAATGATTTTTAAGCGTTTTTTACGTTTTACTTCAATTTATACTTGTTTTCAAAAAATTTTTCTTGTTATTGATCCGTTTACTTCATTTTTTTTTACCGGTTTTTAACAAAGTTTAAACCAATTTTCAATGATTATTACGATTTTTAGTCGATTTTCAATCATTTTTCAATATTACTTCGTGATTTCTAAACAATTTTCGGCATTTTTTAACCCCATTTCCGCATATTTCTAATCCTATTTTGAGTGATTTTGAACGAATTTCTTTCATATTTTACATCAATTTTAAAAAACTTTCATGATTTTTGATCAATTTCCAATGAATTTTAGTGATTTTTTTCATGTTTTACTTTAATTTTCACCTGGTTTTCATAATTTTTTCATGTTTTTTGCTAAATTTTTTTCATTTTTCACCGATTTTTATCCAAGTTTTAACAAATTCTCAAAGATTTTCACGATTTTTGGTCAATTTTTACTCATTTTTCGATATTATTTCGTCCAATTTTATGTATTCTTTTACGCATTTTCATCAGTTTTTAACCCGATTTACAATGATTTTTATAAAATTTTTTCATATTTTACTTTAATTTTCACATGTTTTTCATCATTTTTTCATGATTTTTGATTTTTTTTTTGAACTTTTACCTCATTTTTATCAAATTTTCACTCAATTTTCGATATTTTTTTAACGACTTTTTGCGTATTTTAGGTCAATTTTCACCTAACTTTATTATTTTTTCGTGATTAATGATCAAAGTATTGAAACTTTGTTGAAAATTTGACAAAAATGAGTTAAAAAAGCGAAAATTGATCAGAAATCGCGAAAAAAATGTTGAAAAATGAATGAAAATTGACACAAAATTGTTAAAAATTAATGAAAATTGACCAAAAATTGTTAAAAATCAATGAAAATTGGATAAAAATTTGACGTAAACGGATTTAAAGTGCTGAAAATTGACATAACAGATGAAGAAAACCGTAAAAAATACCAATTTTTTATAAATTTTCTGCGTTTCTAATTCATTTTTGTCAATTATTTATGCCATTTTTTGCATACTTTTCCGCATTATTTTTCGTGATTTTGGATCAATTTTCTGTATTTTCAACTCATTTCTGTCAAATTTCACTAAATTTTCGATGAGTTTAACAATTTTTTTCATATTTTAGACCATTTTTCACGACATTTGATCAATATTCCGCATATTTTACCAATTTCTGTCAATTTTTTCGCTGATTTTTAGCGGTGAAAATTTATAAAATTTCACCTCTGGAATGGTGTTTTGAGAGGAGGGAGAGGGGTAGTTTAAACTGCTGAACCCGAATCTATTGCTATGTAGTTTTTTCGTATAAAAATTTTGTAAATAGATGAAGAAAGTTTAAATTTTCAATTTTCATCTTTAAACTTTACTTCTGCCTCGATTAAAATTTCAAAGATTTCGAAAAAAAAATGAAATAAAATGAAAATTGGGCACCTGGTGTATAAATTGCTATTTGGAATAAATTAGGGGGAAAAAATGTTTCCACCAAAAGCGACTATTTTATGAGCGAAAAACATGGGGAGGGGGGAGGGGTTTCCAAGCTTTTCCAGATGTTTGCCCATTTTTAAAATTTTGAAAAAAATATTCCCTAGTGTATAAGAGACAATACCAAGTTCCATCGATTAGTTTCTAATTTCAGCTCGGAGGCAGATACATCTGTCTTATCTTCCAGCACCCTTTCAATTGCTTTTGTAATCGATATGTAACTAGTTACCTACTTACTTACATACCTACCAACCTGCCTACCTTGGGGGGCAGGGGGCCCCCAATCAACATGTTGGGCAAATTTATTGAAAAAAATACATACAAAATCCTGTACAAAATCCAGGTCCCCACTGGCACCACCTACATACCAGGGGTTTACAAGGTAGGTACCAGCAGTAGGCAAGGATGATAATAAGAAAAGAAAGCAATATATTGCATAATTAAAAATATAAATAAAAATAATACGTCTACCTACCAATAAAATAGATTAGCAATAGAGTATGTGAAAAATTTGTCATCGAGAGAATATTATTAATGGATATATGACGATCAGAGGAAAGGACATTGCAACTTATTCTAATACCTGCCCGTGTTCCAATCGATTGCTTACTCTGCTACTTCTCTTTCCACACTGAAAAACTATACGTATAATACACCTATTACCTAGCTATATATATACGTCTACTGACTGTATATTTCGACGCTAATTAAAAATGATAAATTAACCGAGAAATTCATTCATTCGGAAATACACTGCGCTGTACGTCGTATCGTCGTCTTCACTGTATACGCCACGAGCCAAAAAAAAAAACCTTGATAAGGGACAGGTAAAGAGAAGAGAGGTATACTTATACTGTGTAGGTATTTCCAAAATGGAAACCTACCTATACAAGAAAGATATGTACGGCCACATATGTCTACTATGTAGAATCGTCGTATCAGTCGATTATTTTTATTCGTATTTGTTCTTCTCGAAATTCACTCGTGACTCGTGTCTCGTGACCCAGACGTAGAAAACTTTTTATCCATATTTCAAAGGTATATATCTAATTATAAATTTCGTACCGTGGAAAAAACAACTTTATACGAGAAATGCTTTATATTTATATATATATAGTTGTGTTTGAAAATTCATACATTTTAGTCCCTTCTGTTACGTCTCAGTCTATGAAATTTGCTTCATTTACCTACACGACGATTTTTCTCGGTTGTTTTCAAAAAAACAATCTATTTTCTGGAGGTCTCCGAGGGATTGAAAAGTAATGGAATACCATCTGATATTATCGTCTGCGAGATTGACCCGCTAATAATAAAACGAAAAATTAAACCAATTTTTCCCCCTTGGGTGGGATTCGTCGTATATTTTACCAACTATGTGTATTGAAACCGTTGAAAGCATTTTACATTTGTCATAATCACAATTTCTTTAGTTGGTATTTCTACCGAAAGTAATAAAAACTAAAAGATGAAAGTGGCGAATTTGCCTCTGTTTAATATTTTATTCGCTGTTGCAGTTACAGAAATACCATCTCTCCCCACCTTTCTCCACATATTGATCATCAGACTACGATTATCTCGAATCTTATCCCTTAATTCTCTTACCAAATTTTAAGCTTAATGTTGAAATTTGATTAAAGGGTAATTAAGTCTGAGAAAGGTGATTTGGCACTGTCCTCAGATTTTGAAAATTATTATGAGCCTTAAAAAATTTTTGAATGCAAGAATCACCCCCTCTTCCTTTTACTCCTGCTTCCTTCCGCTGTTATAGTGAAAAAAATGCACATTTCTTATGGAAAAATTGTCATTACAGTGTGTTCATTCCAGGAAATTGAAACCAACTATAATCTGTAGCGAGAGGAGGGGGTTTATACCAGAATTTATTCAAAATTGCAGAAATGAATATAAGAAAACTCCAATCCCTCATTATGCAAAAATTAAAAGAGGCGCATAAAATTTTATCTCAGAAATCGATGTTTTGGTGAGTACTTACTACTTTAGCTTGATTTCAGTGTCCTTAAAGAAACTTTCAGTCTTCTAAAAGCAACTTTCATTGGCCTGAAAAATACATTCAGTTACCTAAAAGTAACTTTCAGCGAACTGAGAGCAATTTCCTATGAACTGAAAGCACCTCAACTTGAAAGTAACTTTCAGTGCCCTAAAAACAATCTTCATTGGCCTGAAAGGAGCATTTGGCTACCTGAAAGCAATTTTCTGTGAACTGAAAGCACCATACAAAGACCCGAAAGTAACGTTCTGTGTACTGAAAGCAAATTTCAGTGCCCAAACAACGTTCATCAGCCTGAAAGAAACATTCGGTTAGCTGAAAGCAATTTTCTATGGACTGAAAGCAATTTTCTATCAACTACAAGCAACTTTTTGTAAACTGAAAGCAAATCCAGTGCACTCTGAAAACAATTTTATATGAACTGAAAGCACCATACAGCCACCTGAAAGTAACTTTCTATAAACTGAAAGTAACTGTCTATATACTGAAAACAAATTCAATGCACTGAAAGTAGCTTTCAGTGCTCTGAAAGCACCATACAGCAACCTAAAAGTAACTTTCTATACACTGAAAGTAACTGTCTATACACTGAAAACAAATTCAATGCACTGAAAGTAGCTTTCAGTGAACTGACAGCAGCTTTCAATACGCTGAGAACAGCTTTATATAAACTGAAAGCACCTTATCGCAACCTGAAAGTAACTTTCTATAAACTAAAAGCAATTTTCTATTCACTGAAAGCAAATTCAATGCACTGAAAGCAGCTTTCAGTGAACTGACAGCAACTTTCAGTACCCTATAAGCAACTTTCATTGGCGTGAAAGAAATATTTGGTTACCTGGAAGCAACTTTCCGCTAACTGAAAGCAGCTTACAGCAACCTGAAGGAAGCTGTTAGTTTACTGAAAGCAACTTTCAGCAAAGTACCTTTCAACTAATTCGGATACATTGAATCTGAACTCAGCGTTTATTTTTTGTTCAAACGCCCCGTTTGCATTCTGATCCCCCTTCCCCCTCCCCATGCACCCATTCCTCAACCAAAATTTTAATGGCTTAATTTGACATAGAATTGGATGTAAAAGTACTTCACTTCTACTGTATTAGTCATTATTTCTGAGAAAAAAACGCATCTTTGTATATTTTTTGAGAGTTGAAAAAAATCCCATAAATAGTACTGGTCAAAACATGTGCATCGAAGAAAAAAAGTTTCGTGTACCCGCTGGCTTCCGCACGTGTGGCAATTCGAAGTTTTCTTTTGTCAATTTCTCCTTTTCTAAGGGGTGAAAAAATTTGGAAATCCAATACCAAGGACATTTCGCGTATTCGTATCGGAGAATACCCTATACTAGTACACTTGGTTCAAAGATTTCTGTGATAGATACATTTTTAGTAGAAATTAGAAAATGCTCAGTTGTTAATTTTAAATTTTAATATGAAATATAATAATCTTTCTTTTTGTTTCACTATAGCGCTTGATAATGATTCTTCATTCAACTTGATTATCATTGAGCTTTTCCCTTACTGGATTTTCACCACATTAACACTTCCAGGAAATTTTCCATTCCAGTCGTATCTCATGTGAACTCTATTACTAGTTTCAAATCTAGCTGCTTACTCAGCCTACCCGTATTTTACATCCTTGAATTTACCTATATATTTCTCGAGTGAACAAATTAAAAGTCACGTATCGAATAACTCGAAACCGATCGTGGGTGAAAATCTAGCAAGATGTGCCATGCGAAAGGATTCCTGTACGTAACCATAACCTGTGTGGTGTAGTGTGCGTGTGTGTGTGTGTACCTACAAAGGCTATACCCAATACCTATATCTATATCCGATAGGTAAATAAATATTCCAACTTTTGATAAAATAAATAAAAAAAATAAACTTTCGGAGGTCTGTTTTTGGTTTAGAAAATTTGCAAACCGATTAGAAAAGGGTTAGGTGTATACTTTGAAACTTACATAGAAATCGTTTTAAAGGTATTGGCTTCTTGTACAATTTAATTCGACATTTACATACTTACTGGCGAACCCTTGGATGTATTTTTGTTAGGACTATGTAAAGCCTTTAGTCAATATTGACACGAGAACATGTTATATGTGCGAGAATTTATACGTACAAAAAAATACTAGAGTATTCAGACTTTTAGAAATTGAGATAAGAGGCACGTACTTGTACATTCGAAATTCAGGCTTGATATTATGCGTTCTTATTCGCTACGATGCTCTCTGTATCTTTATACACATAAGAAAATATAGGCTCAAGAAGGTTATTAATAGGTCCCCCACGAGGGCGATTCAATTTTTTTTTTTTTTTGAAAGTTGCAGGGAATGGTGAAAAAAAATTGCAAAATGACGTCAAATGAAACATGGTAAAATTCGGGGTCTATAACTTGACTCTTGATCCTCAGAAAAATTGTGCCCAACTACAAATTATTGGTACCGCTCTCCTTTTCCACCAATCCTGTATTGGCAGCACTGGGAACATGAAACCACTACTTACAGTGGATTGGTGGAAAGAGAATGCTATTAAGATCAGTTTTGGGTATGTCGAATATTTATTTTTATTCTATTATTCTTTCCTCTCAACGACTAAAATAATTTAGACAGGTTAATGTCGACCAAAATCACTCAAATTCGGCCATTAGACCGAAATTGGTGATGGATTAGATATATTTAAGTGGGAATAACTTTTAATTAAAATTCAATTATGTTCAAATTTTGGAGAGGGGGTGTTGAGGGACAAAAATTATTATTTTTTGAACCGAACGATAAAAAATTAGAAGTTGTGCAACATATTCAAAAATCAGCCGATCGCATTAATTAGGAAGGGATATATCAAGGTTCTAACCCATTCCAACCCTGAGAAAGGCCTATTCTTTGCATATGCTTCCACAAAATTGAGCCGCGGGGTTGAAATTAGGTATGCAGATTTACTGATGGTGTTGGATATATCTTTTGAAGAACTTTTGAGGGTTTTGACTATTTAGCTCCGAGAATTTTTTTATAATTTTTGGGTGTTAGGTAAATCATTACTGGCATATTTTCCATTAGAGAGCGCTGATACTTGGCTTGAAAATTTTTCCTGAATTCTGATTGGACGATTTCAACTGACCTGAACCAATGAAAATTGATAATATGTTTATCAACAAACAGTAACAATAATTGTAAACAGTTCGATGCCATATGACGTCACATTAGCTGATCACCATCACAACTCATAAAGATTTCAACCAACCAGATTGCAGAAAAAATTTTTAAAAAAAGTGTTGCATGTAAAATCTGTTTTGAAAGCTAAAAAAAAGTTATTTTTCTAACCAAGTATCAGCGCTTTCTTGCAAGAATTGGGCGAGTAACTAATCAACTATTTTTTACAAATTTACTGTGATACACTTTCTGCTGTAACCAGCAGAAAGGCATTTTGGTGTTTCAGTATCTATAGTCCTAGATATGTAATTTGAAGGGCTTGTACTTTTCAGCCCCATTGAAGCCCCTTCACGCTATCAAAAAGTAGTTTTTTTAACGGTTTTCTTATTTTTAGAATTTCTCCAATCTATATCCTCCCTCCAAACTGAAGTAGGAGGTTGAAATTTGGTATGTAGATTCAATAGAGGTTCTAAATGACATTTTTGGAAGGGTTTAGTTTTTTCAGCTCCACTGCATCTCCTCAAAACATCAAAAAAATAGTTTTCACGTGATTTTTATTATTTTTTTAGTTTTTTCTTTTCATATCTATCCCTTCCAAATTGAGGTAGGTGTTTGAAATTTAGAATGTAGATTTATTAGAAGTCTGCAACTTTACATTCAAAAGACTGATATTGTTGTGCACAAACGCCCCAAAAGTCAGAAGCGCCAAGATGAAATCATAACATTTACCATCGATGGTGTTGAAATCAACAGAAGCACCACACTGAGATACCTTGGAGTGATTCCTGATGACTCCCTATCTTGAGACACTCACATCAAATAAATTGTTGAAAAATGCCAGAAATATATTCCTACACTTACAGTAATCTGTCACAACACATTTGGATATTCAAACAAGATCGACGAATAACGTATTTAGGCACAATTGGTTCTCTGCTATGCTACTGTTGCAGCCTATTCTATCATCGGCTCTCCACTACACGCAACCAAAAAACAATTTGTCGTCTTGAAAGAACAGTTCCCACTAACACTGGCAGACTCTATCGAACAACGAGTCACATGGCAGCTATGATTATATCTGGAT
>FIZR01015965.1:0-11913 GCA_900060175.1 Ferrisia virgata
TATACAATTTTTCCCATTATCAAATACTGTTTCATGGGTTGTATTTGCATATTATATTCATATTAAAAATGAAAATAATTTTTTTCTATTTTTTATTTCTGTAATTCTCTTTATCTAACTCATTTAAATTGATTGTTTCCCATTCTTCACTTATATTTGGAGAATTTTCTGGAAATTCTCTGTCAGAATATTTCGGAAAAATAATTTTCGAAGCATTCCATTACAAATTTGAAAATTGTACTGTAACTATCAATAACTGAATTTCTCTTGACTTCATGAAAATAGCTTAATTATTTTGTTTTGTTAACTTGTGAAGAAGTTAGAAGTAATTTCTTACATTTTGTTTTTTTTAACTTCTGAAGAACTAGAGAAGTAATTATTTAATTTTGTTTTAAGAAAAAATACGAAGAATAAAATATGGTTTAATTCTTTATTTCTTTTCATAACTTTTTTTGTAACTTTTTCAGCATTAAAACAGTGAGGCACTGAAGTACTTTTTACACGCACCTAATAAGTAAAACAAATTACCTTCCAGAGGAGCATAGTAGACGAACACAGACTCGTGTGATTACAGTGCTTGCCTACAGTTCGCACTGCAATCATTGTCTACAACGCTCGTCGGTATTCCGGTACAATACTCCCCTGGAAGGTAATGTGCTATTATCTTCGCCATATTTCTTCGTCAAAACTTGCACATTGTGTCAGGGTCGTTTGAAACCTATGTACCTCTACTTAATTCCATATCAACAAAACTACCTCCATAAGTAATAGATGGATGATTTAAACCTACTCGTAGAGTACAAGTGTTATATACAGTAAAATATGCAACAGGTGATCTGTCACGAAAGAGGACATCCCAATCAAGGCTAAAATGAAACATACGTCGGTATGTGTCAGTAAATTAATTCACTTCCTTTAGGTTTCCAATTGAATAAAATCATATCGGTTATCGTTTTCGATTATTTTGAACATAGTAAAAGTACACTGTGAATACGCGTAAAACAGCGAGTTAAAGTCGAATCTAGATGGAGATGCATATATTCGTCATTGCGCAGTCAGAATCTTCTTTTATTAATGACGAATAAATAATTCATTTGAACCAGTACCCACGTCGTAACAACGCCAAGATCAACCAATTTCCATTTATAATTTTCATCGACAGAACCACTGCCCGAAATTAATACGATAGATAATATAAAATATGAAAATTACCATAAAGCTAGTGGTTATACAATAATCATTTTATAACAAGCGTACACCACATCTTCATCTCTGTTCGTAACAGAGCTATTTCAAAGCGCCCTTTTTCAGAAAAAGGACCACTATTCTACGTATCGTCTATTAGCCATTTCGAAATGCTATTGTTGGTGTTATCGAGGTCCAAAGATATTCAATCGACGAAACATTACAGTACCTATTTTACTACCCACAACATATCTGTACCTATATAATGATATAGTTCAATGTAACATTATTTAGAAAAGTGCAGTCATTTGAAACTTTTCAACGCACACTATCACTAATATGTGTACTACACATATCCATACACTTCATCTACTTTTCGCTTCGGTCCATTCATCTGGGGAAAAAATCGTCTCCCTTCTACGCATTTAAACCGACAAACGAGTTAAATTATCCGAGAAACTAACGTTCGTTACCTACTCGTATAAAAGGTCAACGCCAATAGCACCAACTATAGCGAAACCTTTTCTCTCTAAATATAATTTCGTTACTGTACGTATACTAAGTCTCTCTCTTTCTATATATAAAACTCTTCATCGTCGTCCTTTTTTAATTGCATCCTTTTTTTTTTTTTTACTTTTCTATGCTTAGGTACATACCTACCCATTTGGAAATAATCGAGAAATTTTTCCATTCGGTTTTCCAAATGCACATACATACACATACAGAAATACCCACATTTGATGTAGGTATATTACAGTATACCTCAATGCAACGATTTTACAACACTAAGAAGTAAAATTTATCGTTTCATTAGAAGTATATATTTATATGCATGCAGATGCTCGAATGCATGTAAATATATCACAAGAAAGTATAGACCGAAATCTATTACTTAAAAACGTAAATACCTCCATTCTCATAGTTCGACAATGTCCTCGTTATGCATCGCTTAGGGTAAGAATTTAGATAATTATCTTTTCAAAATTAGCTTAAAACATCATTTCAACTAAGTAGGCATAGGAATTCTCCCTATATTTTTTCTCGAATTCCAATCATTTCTCGTATTCTTAATTCTCATCCGACAATAAGAATGTTTTACGTAGGTGTATAAAATTATTAAAACTGCTCTAACCCTCGTCCCACTATATAACTATCGTATAACTTACCCCAGGTCCAAGAGGAAGCTTAAATCAAATCATCAGTTATGAATTAACGGGCACAATATCATCGAATCGCTATCTGCTGAAGCCATTAAATTTCCAATATCTACGCCATCGAATCCAAATATCTAACTGCAAGCAGGTATGTGAATCCGTACCGGAGCATTTCATCGTATTTCCATCCATTCCTGGGAAATTCACAATCATTAATCATCAAGCCTATTATATTTAATTAATTAGTATCATAGCCTAGGTTAATGTATAGAAACCTAAGGATAATATCTACAACTATTGATGCGAGTAAGATGCTCGTAGTTTCATTTGAATATTTCTCTTATATGAAGCATAGGAAGTTTATGGTGGTTTGAGCAACACAGTGAAGCCCCTCGAACAACCTGACCATTTCATCAGGACAATATTTTCAGTAAGGGAGGAAGGTAGGAAAATCGACAAAAATTTCAAACTAATATTATAATTAATTTTTAACAATTATGATGTGCATAACAAAATCCTAAAGGGTGTGGCACGTTTTTATATAAATATTAACTACGGATTTCAAACCTGAGCCTATGAAAATGCTCCATTTCCCCTCATAAAACTCGGAAAAAATGCACTTTTTAACGATTAAAAAATTCGATTTCTTTTTTTAATTTCATTCTTAGTTTCTTTTCCTTTATTCTACCCTCATCCTGCCAACCTTCATTGCATATTTTGAAGATTTCTAAGATGTTTGGGAATTCAATTATTTTAAAAATAATCTTATGAACAATATGAAATTTCATTTTTTAGTTAGTCTTACCATTAAAAATTCAATTTTAGACTATTTTACTTTTAGGTAAAATTTTTAGATGGTAAATATTTAATGCTAAAATCAAAAAATTTGTATGCATAGATAGCTGGGTAAAAATTAGGTAAAAATGGGTAAAAAGAGCGGAAAATTGATCGAAAATCATGAAAAAACACTGAAAAATAGGTAAAAAGTCTCCTTGAAAAAATGAAAAAAATCATCAAAAATTAAATAAAAATCGAAATATTGGTCAGAAAACACGAAAAAATATTTAAAAATGAGTGAAAATTGACCTAAAATATGAAAAAATTCGTTAAAATTAATTGAAAACCAGGTAAAAATATGATAAAAATAGGTAAAAATTGGTAAAAAATACCTAAAACTGATCAAAACTTACACAAAATGGGTGAAAATATGAACCAAAAATATCAAAAAAAAACTTCGAAATTTAGGTAAAAATTTGATAAAAATGTGTAAAAAGTGCAAAAAATTTATCAAAACTAACAAAAAACTGTTGAAAATTGGGTGAAAATTGGCCTAAAATATGAAAAAAAACGTCGAAAATCGTAGAGAGTGAAGTAAAAATTTGATTAAAATAGGTAAAAAACGTAAAAAATTGATAAAAAATCACAAAAAATATTAAAAAATGACTGAAAATTGACCTGAAATAAGAAAAAAGTCGTAAAAATCTTCGAAAATTTTATGAAAATTTGTTAAAAATAGGTAAAAAATGCAGGAGGAAATTGATCAAAAATCACAAAATAATAGATGAAATTTAACCACAAAAATGAAAAATTCATTGTAAATCATCGAAAATTAGTCATAAATTTGATAAAAATGAATCAAAATTTACCTAAAATATGAAAAAAAAATCGTCGAATATCGTAGAAAATGAGATGAAAATTTGATTAAAATGGATAAAAAAAGAGAAAAATCGTTTAAATCGGGCAAGAAAAATTTCTAGATAACGGTTCAAAATTGACCTCAAGTATAAAAAAATTATCGAAAATGTCGTAAAAATTCGATTAAAATGGGTAGAAAATGAAAGAAAATCTATCGAAAATAACGGGGAAATAGCTAAAAAATGAATGAAAATTGGGCTAAAATACAACAAGAATTGTTAAAATTTATCGAAAATAATATTAAAATAAGATGGAAATGGGTAAAGAAATGCAAAAAAATGATCAAAAATAACGTAAAAATACTGAAAAATGAGCGAAAATAGACCAAAAAATATTAAAAAAAATTATCAAAATTTGGTAAAAATAGCTAAGATTAAAAATCACGAAAAAATTGTGAATATCGACTCAAATTATGGAAATGAACGTTAAAAAAAATCTAAAATTGAATAAAAAATTGCCTAAAATTTAATCATACTTATAAGAGATGAGTAAAAAGTGCGAAAATTGATTAAAAATCACAAAAAAACTGTTTACAATATGGGTGAAAATTGGCCTAAATCATGAAAAAGGCCGTTAAAAATTATCGAAAATCGATGAAAATCAATACACAAAGTCATCTTTATTATTCCTTCAACTTTGGTAATGGCGGTTACTCTACCTTCGCTTTTTAAAACAAAATTCATCTACAATTATCAAAATAAGCTTATAGCAGGGTAGACTACCAACATAAAATACAAAAATCAACCATTACTTTTTTACTTTTCACATTAAAATTAATTATTCCTGAAAAAACTGCTGTCAACATAACATTTTAACGTTTAATTTCCCTTTTTCAACCCAAAATTTATATTTTTAAATAAAACAAATTACTTATCAAAAACTTCATTTTTTTTAAATTCTTTGAAAAGCTAGACGGAAAATCGTTGTGATTGGCAACACTGAAAAGAACGTTTTACAAAAACACGACGATTTTTCACAGAATGACTCAAAAGGCCCAAGCCCCCGTGTCAAAAAAAAATCCTCAAAATTCACTGTTTAGGCTGATTTATTCCTTCGAGTATTTTTTGTTCTTTTATCTTGCCTACATATACCTTTTACAGATCGACAAAGCACATAATTATCTAGAAGAAAAACTGAAAGTAAACGACGACGACGAAGAAAAAAAAAATCACCTTCGGAAAACTTTTTAGATTATAACTTTGTTTGGAGTTTTACGAGACTATGTATTTGCACACCTTTAACTGAGGCTTAAAGTACAGCAACGTTTACTCGACGAGGGATTAGCAAGATGATGACGACAACGACGTCGGAGTATTCGGCTAACTTATTCGCTTTTTCACGCTGGGATGAATACCATAAACGAAGAGAACAACCTCGAAGGTTGTCATTTTGCCATTGGGCATTCGTAGCGTTGCAATTTTTTTTACAGTACGAGCAGAAGTAGATACATATCTGAAGTGTTTTTATTCTTAATTCAAAGCAACAATACTTTAATTTAGGAATAAAACGATGTAAGTAGGTAAGTAAGTAAAGTATACCTAAATATTTATCCACTTTTCACATCTATTTATACCGTCCTTATTTACAAACGGCTCGATTAATTTTATGAGGAAAGCCGACACCGCACCGTCATCATCCGCGAATTCATCTCCGCTCGAAGAGAGTGTTTGGACCAAATGAAAACTTGCGACGGACACGGCGCGGCCTTGGTTTAAACTTTACATAGGTATTCTTATATGTAGTAGGCTGGTTCGCCATAATGACCTATTTTCTTCCCGCAAGCTTTCAACGCAGGTACCTACTTTCCCTCCTCGGTTTTCAAAAGAATAAGGCAAAATAGAAGAGCGAAAAGAAAACAAAACCCTATTTTACCCGCCGCTCCGATGAGGCAACAGATAGGCACCTATCTATCGTATAGTTGTCGTCGTCGTGTATTTCTTACGACAACACGTCCACGACGTAAATGAATTAATTTTTATCGATTAAAAAAACAATAAGTAGGGAAAAAAAGACGCGCAACATTTTTTTTTTTTTTTTTTTTTTTTTATTTTTAAGCCAAGCTCTCGTGTATACGCGATTGTACGTCTCAAACAATGAGATTTGTTTACTTTGAATTGTTTTTTTCGATTTGAAATTAATCTAAATAATGAACTGAACGCAAACAACGAATCATTTTTTACTCGTTCGGTGGTATTTTGAATGCGAGAATAGTGAGAAACGAGCAGAAGACGTACAGGTTGGGAATGTAGAGAGCACGTAGTCGAAAAAATAAATATTTTTCTTCGCCAGTTTCTTTTCGCATACTGTTCTAACAACTTAATGTAAGTTATTTTTTTTCTCCTTCTTCTTCCTTTTACTAGCTAAGTATACTTATTCGTTGGTATAATTTTTATTACGATTTAAAAAGACGACTTTGGTTGTATAAATACGTGGTCGTACCGCCACCCTACTCAGTCTCCTAAAGTCGGGTCTCACAATATTTGAGCTTTTTACGTTGCAAACATCACCGTACCCGATATGCAGCTTATATAAGTAAAGCAAAGAATCGCGAATTTAATTTGTAAAATTAATACATTCTACGAGTTACACAAAAGGTACAAACTCGAATACAATTTATTTATACATTATACTTATCCTTGTTTTCCTCCCTGTTATTTTCATTTCTTTAAATCAAAGTCGTGTAAACTTAATAAAAGCTTAAAAGCAAATATGCAGGTAAAGTATACGATACACCGGTTGATGAAGAAAAATCATCAGCCCGCTATCAAAGTTATATTGCGATACTGATTTCAATCTAAATGATTTTTTTATATCGTGGTCGTGATAATTTTTTTCACCAACTATGAAAAAATAATAATAACAAACACGTTATTTTCGTAATCAAATTGATCACATTTAATTTTGGCAGAAAAATTTTTGAACATTTAGGATCAGTATAGGCTTAAATTGACGACGGATTTGATATTCTGGAATGAGGTTGACCTCGGCTCAAAATTCAGTTATACTCAAATTTGGGGGAGGGGATGCAGAAGGGCTAAAATCGCAAAAATTATTTTTCAAGCCAATCGATAAACAATTCAAATTAGTATAGCATATTAAAAAATCAGCTTCCTAGATCAATTAGAGTAAGAGATATGAGAGGTGTTCCACTTGTTGATTTTGAAAAAAAAAAACTTTTCCTCCTCTATATCCCCTTAAAATTTTGTTAAGAAGTTGAAATTTGGTATGTAGACTTGGAAGGCGCCATAGTTGGCGGATATGTGGTTTTTTGGGTGTATTTTCGGAATTGGTAAGCAGTAATCGCAGATATATGGTGCCATTGGTGAACAACAGGTATAGTTGGTGCTTCAAATAAACAATGTTGATAAATTTTTTTCATTTCAAAGCATTAGTCCATTTCAGAGCTGGATTCAAAATTTCAATGCCCGCGAATACAATAAAATTGAGCTGATTTGTGTGAAAGGGCGGAAATTTAGAAAAAAAATGAGAATTAAGGCTCTTTTGTTAAGGACAGAATTAAAAAATGCGCAAGAGGAATAATTTTGCATTAAGAGCAGCAGCACTACTCCGCCGTTTCGAAGATTTTATTTTTATTTTTTACTACATAAATATCTTTTGTATTTTAATTTGAAAAGAAACATAAATAATTTTAAATTGAATTGAATTTCTTACAAAATATGCGTTTCCCCCCGAAAATTTTGGCTTTTTTCTGAAAACTCAATTCCAACTCCATTCTAATTACACTCCAATTCCAATCCAATCCAATTCCATTCCAACTCCATTTCAATTCCCTTCCAACTGCATTTCAATTTCATTCCGACTTTATTTTAACTTCATTCCAATTCCAATCCAATTCCATTCCAATTCCAATTCAATTCTATTTCAATTCCATTCCACATTTCTTCTCCATTCCAATTTCATTACAATTCCGATCCATTTTCATTCCAATTCCATTCCAATTTCTATCTCAGTTCCATTTCTATTCCATTCCAACTCCAATCCCATCCAATTCCATTTTAACTGCATTCCATTTCCATTCCGAATTCATTCCAACTCCATTCCAATTCCAATCCATTTCCATTCCAATTCCAATCCATTTCTATTCTAACTCCATTCCAATTCCAATCCAATTCCATTTCAATTCCATTTCACGTTTCAACTCCATTCCAATTCCAATCCATTTCCATTCTAATTCCAATCCAGTTCCATTTTAACTGCATTCCAATTCCAATCCATTTCCATTCTAATTCTAACCCAATTCCATTTTAACTGCATTCCAATTCCATTCTGAATTCATTCTAACTCCATTCCAATTCCAATCCATTTCTATTCTAACTCCATTCCAATTCCAATCCATTTCCATTCTAATTCCAATCCAATTCCATTTCAATCCAATTCCAATGCAATCAAATTCCAATCCAACTCCAATTCAATTCTATTCCAACTACATTTCAATTCCAATTTTCCGATTCCATTCAAACTTCATTCCAACTCCATTCTAATTTCATTCCAATTCCAATCCAATCCAATTTTAATCCAACCCAATTCCATTTCAATTCAATTCAGTTCCAATCCAATTCAATTTCATTCCAATTCCAATCCAATCAAATTCCATTTCAATTCCATTCCCTTCCACACTTCAACTCCATTCCAATCTCATTCCAATTCCATTCCAATTCCAATCCAATCCAAATCCTATTCTATTCCAATTTTATTCAAACCCGATTCCAATCCAACTCCATTTCTCCCCCTCCCTCGTGCATTTAATTTCAATTTAGATTTTCTTTCAACGTTGGTAAATAAAATATAATTTACAAAATATAAGTCGATTGATATAAAATAAAAAAACAAAAAAAAAATCATAGTCAAACATTTAAAACAAAACAACACTTAAAAATAGATGAAGTCAAAATTCGAAATCACGTTTTAGTTAATGCTTAGCTGAAAACCCCCTCTCACAACTACAGTTTGACACAGGAACTATTGAAAATATTTGAAGGGTACAGGGAAAGAAGCAGGTAAGTCACTTTGTCATGTTTTGAGAAAAACGAATCTCAAAGTTTGAAACTTTGTCCACTGTAAGCATGTAGGTTAGGTATTGATACAAATGTTTCTAGAAACATCACACCTAAAGAGTCCTGGATTGTTTAAAAAATTCGAAAAAATCTAGAGCTGCCCATTTTTTTAAGCCTTGTGAAAAATAATGATCTATTTTGCACTCCACAGATTTTCAAACAAAATGCACGTAAATAGGTAACGCACACAAACAATAACTTCTCATCCTATAAATAAAGGCATCCAATGATAATGATTGTACAAGAAAAAATAGCAAAAGGCCACATAAACGCCATTATAGAAGTATTTTACATCAAAAACAAAAGCAGATAAGTAACTTCCCGCATATCTATATACTTATATCTAAGTAAGTAATAGGTAACTTTAAACCAATGCGCATTTTCTTATTTTTTTTTTTCAACTTTATATACGAGTAATGCGAATAAATTATACGCGAGAATATTGTAAAATGAAGAGTAAAATATAAAAAGAAAATAAAGGAAAAAAGTAGAGATATGAAAAAAACTTCGGAAACAGCATTTATCCTATAAAAAACAGGGTACGCAACTGGTAAAATTCTTTCATCGTGGTTCTCGCCGAGTGACATAATTATACAGCAAAAGCTTTTTTTTTTCAACTAAGCGCATTTTATGAAAATAATATGCTTTTTAAAAAACAGGTGAGAAAAGAAGCGAGCCAGGTCATGTTTCTTATAGTTTTTCTTTTTTGCTTGCATCTAACGAGAGTATAGTTTAAAAGTGAACTCAGAGTTTCCTAATCTGACTGCAATCGAGCGAGTAATCGAAAATGACTAGAAAATATGAAAGGATATTCCCAGATAACAAATTTCTAAAAAAAATTCCCCTATCTCATCCCTCCTTCAGAATATCCAAAAAAAATTTGTATTCACACGTACTTGAGAAAGTCATGATTTTAATTCAAATGTTTAAAGAGATGATGGGTCTATCGAAATGAATTTTTTTCAAAATCTTCCATCCTTTAGATGGGGAGGGAGAAATTCTTAAAAGAAAACTTCGAATTGCTGCGTTGCTGACCCTAGGGGTGTACAAAAACGTTTTTTTCGTCAAAGTACGCGTTTTGGTGAGTACAATTTTTAGAAATTAACATCGAAACATGTTTAATAGCGCATTCTGTAAAAATTGTCAACAAGTGATCGTCATCATTGGATGACATTATAGTGGACCGTCAACAATGTGACTTCATCATTGAACTGATATCAGTGGACGGATTTTATGAACGATTGATTTTATGATTTTATGTTGAAATGTTGAGGCAAATTAGGGATATTTGAAGTTGACCCGTCAACAGGAGACCTTGACCTGGAATTAATTTTTTGATTCTGAGTTGAAATATCGCTATCTGTTGACCCGCCAACAGTTGAGCTTGACTCTAAATTGATTTTAAGATTTCAAGTTGAAGTATCGAGGAAAATTAGTTGACCTTGACGAGGGTTGATTTTATGATTTTAAGTTGAAATATTGAAAAAAAAACATCAATAAAGACCAAAAATCAAAATCATCAAACCAAAAAAGTCATATTTTCACAGAATGACCCCCCCCCCACCCTAAGACATACCTATCCATGTGAAAATCAAAACTGTTTTATTGTGACCCGTCTGCGGTTGACCATGGTCCTCGATTGATTTTATGATTTTGAGTTGAAATGTCATCAGTTGACCTGTCAACAGTGGATCTCGACCCTGCATTGATTTCAAGATTCCAAGTTGTCATGTCGAGAAAATTTAGTTGACCTTGACACTGTTTGATTATATGATTTGAAGTTGAAATTTTGGGGAAAATTAAAGATGTTAAAGTTTAACCCATACACAGTTGACCTTGACTTTGGATTGATTTTATGATTTTAAGTCGAAATATTGAGTTGACTTTGATCGTGGTTGATTTTATAATTTTAAGTTCAAATCTTGAGGAAAATGAAAAATGTTTAATGGCGTATTTTACAGTTGACCCGTCATCAGTTTACTCGTCAACAGTAGACTTCGACCGGGGTTGATTTTATGATTTCAAGTTGAAATGTTGAGGAGGTGTTACAAAAATTGTTTGTCGAGAAACAACGAATATAAGAGTTAAATTTATACCGACAACGTAAAAAGTATCAGAACTTGTATTCTTTCGAAATCTACTCTTTGCGTGCAAAGAGTACTAAATATTTTTCTTCAATTTTTTTATTTCAACTTTGGGCCGTTCACAGAAACTTATAAAATGATCAAAAATACGTTTTTCTCAGATATAATGGCTAATACGGTAAACATAAATAAAAATAAAGTTGTTCAGTGTGAAATTTTACATTCAAATTTCGTCATTAAAATTTTGGTTGAGGAACGTAATTACAGAATTGTGGGCATGGACGCATGCGGGTAAAGGATCAAAATGCGAAAAAGAGGTTTGAACGAAAAATAAACGCCGGATTCGTATTCAGCGTATCTGAATTAGCCAAAAAGCACTCCTCTCCTAATTTTTTGACTCACTTTCGACACGAGAAAAAATTGCAATTTTGTTCAAAAGAGTCAATTTTAAATAAGGAGGCAGCTACCTGAAATTGTGTCGATATAAAACCGTAGGAAAGTCGCACCGAACTTTCGCAAAACTGTTTCGGGGCCTAAGGGCACCCCCTCCCCCAACTCTGGGGAAATACCTTAGTTGGCGATGTTGGTGTCGTTTTCGTATAAATCGAACCCCCAGAACCCCAGAATACAATAATGACATCAGATTCATTATTTGACCACAATGAACACCTTTTTTTTTTTTTTTTTTTACTTTTTATTTGTACTGGGCTTGTGTAATTT
>FIZR01015972.1:0-81185 GCA_900060175.1 Ferrisia virgata
ACAAAACAAACTTTTTCAACAAAAAAAAAAACTATAAAACCCTGGAAACACTTATCTCATCTGAATCGTTCAGAAGAAATAATGATCACCCAACTTCGCATAGGACATACCAAACTCACACATAACTACCTCTTCTTAAAAACTCCCAAACCAAATTGTCAGTTCTGTAATTCAGAAGAAATTACTGTTAAACACCTCCTGTTTCACTGCACCAACCTCAAAACACAATACGATCAAAACAAAATATACCAGAAAACTTTAAAACCATTCCTAATGAACCATCTCAAATCTCCAAAATCCTCTGTCTAATGAAAGAACTCAAGTTGACAAATCAGATTTAGATCCCCCTCCACTGGGCGTAATAGTCTTGGAAATTACACACGCGCCGGTATAAATAAAAAGCAAAAAAAATCATTCAAATAAAATTACTGAAAAGATCGGTTTTATCAATTTGACTGGCCAATGAGAGCTTTAGTACAGGCTTTGTAGTTTGTAGGTTTTAACCCCACCAAAATTCACGGAAAGCAGAAATCTCGTACATACGAACAATGAAGTACGCAATTCAATATTTCCAAACTTCGCTAAAATCCACTGGAAGGGGGAGGGGGTGCAAGGTTTGGGTTTTTGGCAATTACATCCCAAATAACGCACCTGAGAACAAAAGCTAGAGCGTTTTGAAAAAAAAAACATTTTTGAAAAATCGGCTTAATTCACTTTTAGTTGCACCTTTCTTGCACAGTACTTATCATTATTCTGCAAAGTAAGAAAAATGTTGGACCGTCTCATTTTCTCTAAATGAGGGGAGGGGGCGGTGTCCCTTCAAAAATTTGCAACTTTTTCATGAGATTTAGTTCAGACAAACGTTGTAGAGTGTTAAAAGACAAATATTTTTGTCATTTTACTTTTTTTTTTAGATGTCATGGGACGGAGCTTTGGCGAAAAGAAAGAAAATTGACACTTGAAAATTCCTGTTGAAATGAATAATTTACGCCTTTGCAAGTCAGGTATAAATTCCAACGAGCCACAAATTGAATGAATCTGTTATAGGAGTTTTTGTAGCTGCGAAATTTTATTTTTACAAGCATTCGAGCGTTAGACCCAAATTGGGCTTCTAAAGGGGAGGTTCAAAATCCAAAACTTGACAAATTTTGGGCATTGGTGGACCCTGTTCCGAGATAAACCGGTTTTATTTCATAATTGGGGCTGTATTTTTATAAAAATTGGTATAGACCTATTTTTTGGGGTGCGGAACAAGAATTCGGACAGCAGAATCGTCGCTAGAGAACTGGTTTCAAAATAAACCGGTTTAATTTTGTAAATCTAGCCGAATTTTCGCGGTCATATTATGCACTACTATTTGTGGATACGTTGAAAACGAAGCTGCCCATAAAAACCATCGTAGATAAATAGGTTCTAAAGTGAACTAGTTTATCAATAAATTCCTCAGAATTTGTCAAAAAAATTGGCGATATTAAAATTTACTCTCCAGAACGAACGCTATAAGCCCTGCACTGCTGTAAAAGAAATTATTAGACAAGTTTTTCCTTTTGTAATTGAGCATTTTCAATTTGATGATAATTTTTGAGCATTTTTTGATAATGTATCAATTCTGAACTAAGGTAGTTGAAATTTTCATTCACATATTTATTTACTTAAATTTTGATGAATTTACTGTCTGATCCATTGCAAAACGAGTTTGTTCCGGGAATACCTCACCTCCCAAATTGATTGAAATTAAACATGTAGATTTTACAGGGAGTCCAATATAAAGCTATAAAAAAAGAGGGAAATTGAACTGTATCCCAACCAAAATATGAAGAAAAAGCATTGCAGAGCGCAGGATTGTTTCAAGAGCAGGTTTTAAGAGCTGGGTTCAAATTATCAGTGCTCACCAATTCCAAAATTTAATAGATAATACTCGAACAGAGCGAGGCCCGAGGGCAAAAATTATAGAAATAATGCTGTTTTTAAGGAACAAAAACTGCATTTTCAAAAGTTACTTCAGTGATTCACGTAGTTTTTTGGACTTATCATCCGATTTTCTGGGAATCTCGTATTTTTCCCATCCATGCCTAAAATATCATTGAGGCCATTTTTGGCCTTATCAAATATTTATTGCTTTTCATTTATTTCTTTTTATATATTTTTTTTCCAAAATTAAAATCATTTGCTCAGCTCGATACCAACCAAAATCAGTTAAATTTGGACAGTAAACTTCGGATTGGCGGAGGATATGATGTTTTTGAGCGAGGATGTCCTCAGATCAGAATTCACTTATGCCCAAATTTTGGGGAGGGGGTGCTGAGGGGCAAAAATTGCAAAAATTATTTTTTTTTGTGCCAGTTGATAAAGTTGTACAACAGATGCAAGCAGTTAACCTCCTAGATCAATTAGGAGGAGAGATAATTGGGGGTTCTCTTTTTTTGACCTTGAAAATAGACTGTTCCTTCCCTATCTTCTCTCCAAATTAAGCTAAGAAGTTGAAATTTTGTATGTGAATTTAGTACGGGTCCTAGATGCAACTTTCCGAAGTTTCCATTTTTCAGCCCCTTGCACCCTCTCACAGTCCCAAAAAAGTGTTTTTTTTAATAGATTTTTCTTATTTTTAAAGCTTATCCCACGCATATCTCCCTTCCTCGTATTATTTAGAAAGTTGAAATTTGGTATGTAGATTTAGTAGTTGCCCTAAACGTGCCTGTTCGAGGTTTCATAGAAAGAGGATGAAATTCTGAAGAACACTGCGCATTTCTTTTTTCGAAATTTTGATTGTTAATATTTATTTTTGACCTTCAAAATAAAGACTATTCTTCGTTCAATAAAGCTTCCGTTTGAAATCAAAATTTTGAGAAAATAAATGCACAACGTTCTTCAGAATTTCATCCTCTATCAATGTTACAAATTTCAGCTCGATCGGTCAATTTTTCGAGGAGAAATATTGTTTTTTCCGAGTGTAAACAAAGAAATTCAGCCATTGTACAAAAGTTGCAATAAAGTGTTACTGAAACGCGGAACGAATCTGAAAATTGTTTTCTATTCTACTATTTATCGCTATGAATTAATGTAATTAATCAGAATTGTACCATTATTCTGATTTTTTGAAGAAAATACAATTTATTTTTGAGCTTTGTTGACCAATTAGTCTACTCCGCAACCAATGGAGCGTAATCGTGAAATAATCTGTACAAAAAAGCAATTTGAGAAACGCTCAGAAAACCAGAGTTTTGTAAAGTATTAGTTAGGGACTGAAAAGTTAAAGACTTGCCAAAGTCATATTATCCTTTGCTCAGGTACGCAAAGGTCGAAAAGAACGAATTTATATTTATAGAGGCCTAATAACCCCTTAGGATGGTAATTTTTGAATATGTTCGGTACCTATTTTCAATTCCCTGTTTCTAATTTTTGATTTTCATTCCATCGGAGCCATTCCCGCCCCTCAAATTGGGTCCCAAATTCGCCACATTTCAACAATACAGATCTGCCGCCAACCCAAAAGTACAGTCTTAGAAAGATAGGAGCGAAGTGGGAAGTAACATTACGTAATTTATCATTCACTTAAAAAAGACCAGTATATAATACATCTTTAAATCTATTGTCACATGTTCCTTATAATATTTGTGTA
This sequence comes from Ferrisia virgata, assembly GCA_900060175.1. Taxonomy (NCBI): domain Eukaryota; kingdom Metazoa; phylum Arthropoda; class Insecta; order Hemiptera; family Pseudococcidae; genus Ferrisia; species Ferrisia virgata. Next base: position 3,620 of record FIZR01015972.1, read on the forward strand.
GCATTTCTTTTGTATTACTCAACATCAAAATACAATTGTTGAGAGTTAATCAGGGTAAAACCCTCACATAACAAGTGCACCTTTCGTAAAGCTTTTCCGCATGCTTAATTACGCACATAGATATTCATACACATAGAAATCAATTACCTCGATATTTAGCTCGTTACAATATTTTCGCACCAGGCATGAAACAGAGAGCCATGCGCAGTCACCTATTCGCCAATTGTACAACTTTCTGATTCGCAACAGATAACTAATCACACTTCTCATTGATAAATTTGTTCGGTAGATGTGAGATCTTTGCCTGTCTAATTCTCACAATACGAATATCTAACTCTAACGAGATTTGGCTCTGCATCACCAGCATCATTCAAAAGAACGTAAACGCGTCCACGTCCGGTTATCTCGTACTCGTAGGTATCCATCTATCATTTCCATCAGCACAATCGAATGTCATAAAGCTGTAAACTATTGAACTTTGAAACGAATCGATCAGAACGCGATATTGGCTGCAAATGATTGTTTTTTTTTTTTTTTTTTTCGTGGTCTCGATGCTAAGCATATCGCGTATAATACCTATTTTGTTACATAATAAATAATAATACGTTTTAATTTGCGTTTTTGCTCGTTATAAGTTGCATGGCGAGGTAAGACGGTGCAGCCAGGTACACCCAAGTGATAAATGAATTACGTTTGATTTACTTCTTCGTTCTTCGTAGTGTATTACAACAAAGGATCAAATGAATCGCGAGTCGACGCGACTATTTCAAAATATTTTGCAACCTATGTACAAATATTTTCTACTAACTAACGAACGAACGAATAATTAAAGAGAGGAAAAAAATATACGTAGTTTTAAAAAATTGATACAAATATCAACACGGTAAACATAACACTGTGGACTATGGATACATGATCCAAGGTACTTAAATATCGACATGGTGAAAATACAGTATCGTTGGTCGGTCGTTCATGAGAAAGCTAGATTAAAATCACGAGAGTAAAATTCACTCAAGAATGGCATTTTCATTGTTGTCTGAATTTTACCTCGTTTATACGGTACCTAATACACCTATGTATGTGTATACGAAGAGTACTTTTGTGAATAATTTCGAAATAAGTAGGTACCATTAGTTCGCCTATAATGGATATATCTGGCAATGATAGGACGAGGTCAAGTTGGACTTGAAGAGTTAATTACGTAACTGCAAGAAGGGATGTACCTTACGGATCGAGAAAAAAAAATTCTTTCGGTTGTGTCACCAAAGCCAATGGAGGAATACCACCATTGGTATGTATCAAACAGAAGTTGAAAACTACGCTATAAATAATATATTATATTCGAAGGTACAGATTATACGTACGTTCGACGTGTTCGTATGATGGTTTATAGTAAATACAAGCAGATACGAGTATATTATAAGAAAGTTAAATTTTTATAGCATTATTTCTACACACATCGAGCTATAAAATTACCGCAATTAGCACAACCCACCTTGTACTTGCATTTTAATAATCTATACGATATGCCAATGCGTTGGTTCGATTATACCTATACACCTAATACCTCTATATACTACATGGCTCGAAATGATGCCACCAAAACGACTCCTACTGTGTCATCTCCCTGTAAACCGACGATTAAGCATTACCCGAAGCGTTGATTTATTTATACGCGAACCGTGCATCTATTAATCATTCGTCGATCGATCGCGATCCGGTGAAAAATTTTACTCGGCGCAGCGGTACCTTTATCTCTTCGTATACCGCGCATAATAATCCTCCTACAATGTGATCCACAATACCTATATGCGAGGTTTCCGGTTGAATTTTTTCAATTCGAAACATTAACCAATATTATAATATATCGTCATCTCCTACGCTTATAGATTGTGATACCTAGGATGAGATCAACCAGGAAATCGATCTTCAACCGTATAAAGGGTGCAGATTTAAAATGCGCATATTTGAATGTACAATCGAAGATAACAATTCGATATCGTGTATCGTATATCTATGTACATATGTAGGCTTATCAGTGTTTAAATTTTTTTTCTAACATTCTATTGTCAAACAACGATTCAATTTTCATTCGCACTGATAAGACCATCAGCGACCCAGAGAAAGAAACTTGTTTACATAACCAGTTATATCATATTATATTCTTCTGTACGTCGAGTTATAATTACTTATTACTTTTCCAAGAAAGACGTTACTCGCTCAATAAGCAGCACATTTAAGTCACGTTTATATGCAAGTCGAATGCAGCGTGAAAAAGTCGAACACATTTGTACTACATACGTAGGCGTTTAGGCACTTATGGGCAGTATCGCAAAAAGGCCACACAAATACTGCGGTCATTTTAACTCAACGATCACTCAAACTCGATCAAAATTCACGGAAGGCGAAGTATATATTTCATAATTCCCGAAATTCCCTAAAATCCGTACATATTTTACCACCATTTTGGGTGGGGGCGGGGCGAAGGGTGCAAAGTATGGGTTTTCTTGACAATTACCCAACAAATACGGCACCTGAGAAAAAAATTTTCGAAACGAAAGTTGTAGAGCATTAAAAAACAAACATTTTTATTTCTTTGACTTTTTTCCCTAGGAGGTCGCGAAGAGGAGCTAGGGTGTTCAGAAAAAATTCATTTTTGAAAATCTTCAACTGACACGAATAATTTTCAAAAATTTGTTTAATTCACGTTTAGTAGCATTTTTCTTGCATAGTATACTTCTCACTATTATGTAAAATAATAAAAATGCTGGACTGTCCCCTTTTCTGAAAGTAAGAGGGGGCTGCCATTCAAACAGTTGCAACTTTTTCGAAGAATAAGTTCGTTATACTATGAAATTCGAAAAATTGGTTCGTATAAAAGTTGTAGAGCGATAAAAGATGAACATTTTCATCTTTTTTACTGTTTTCCTTGCTGATCATGGAATGGTGCTGGGGGGAGGGGAGGAGTTACACTTGAAAATTCCTGTTGAAATGAATAATTTACGCCTAGGCGAGACAGGTATAAATTCCCGAGAGCCGAAAATTGAATGAGTTTAATACAGAGGTTTTTGTGGTCGCAAAATTGAATTTTGACAACCATTTGAGCTTTGGACCCAAATTGAGCTAGTCAAGGGGAGGTTCGATATCCAAAAATAGCCAAACTTTGGATATTGTTGCCGATTTATGAAGTCTAAAATCCGCTGTTCTAGATTAATGAGAACGCAAGTTACACCCCAAAATGGAGTGTTAAAAATTTCAAACTTGCAAAATGCACACAAATGGGCATCGAATTTGGTATATGGAATTTCCAATACGTTGTTTTGGGATCTTGAAACTATCAAAATCCAAGACAATTTTAAAACTTAGTAAATTAACACCAAAATCCAAATTTTAGATTTCGAGGCTTCCCTTTGGAAGCCCAATTTGCATCTAACACTCAAACGGTGGTAAAAATCAAATTCCACGAGCATAAGAACCCTTCAGTTACACTCATTCAATTTTTAGCTTCCTGGAAAAATTAATAGTGTAGCGGGGGGAAGGGGGTTGGGTGGGATGGAGGAACCGTTGTTTGGGTAACAAAAATTAAAGTACTCCAATAGATGAACAGTGATTTGAATAATCATTTGTACATTTTCAAATTGTGCCTTCTTATGAATTTTAATCGTTTAAAAATCTTATTCCATCAAAATACGCTCGCAAAATTTATGATTATTGTTCCCCTTATTTAGAAAAGGTGAGTATTGAGAAGTTGAATTTTTTTTTATCACACGCACTTCACGAAATAACGTAGGCACTGTTGAAGTTATTCTATCAATGACATAATTTTGTCAAGTGGGGAAGGGCAGGGGCAGGAAAATATAGGATGACAAATTTTATAAATCAGTAGTTTTTCGAGGTCGTAAATTTGAAAAAAATTGAAAAAATCCTTCAAAAAATGTAAAATAATTGACATTTTTGAGATTTTTGGTCTCTAATATTTTTTGTTCATGATTCGCTCAGGCACTACTTATTCTCTTTTTGTTCTCACATCTTGAATACTGTAAGTGGTTTCGAAAGCACGGGGGCGATTTTTCTCACGTAAAAATTCATTTCTAAACGCGAAAAAACGGTTACAATTCAGTGATTAAATTTTGGAAATGCGTCAAAATACCAATTTTTTGCTTCGCTCACCTTTTCCAAAGAGCCAAGTATTGTTACGCCGCTGACTTCTGTTGACGAATTTCTCTAGGGAGGGTGGGGGAGGGTAGGAGGAGCGTGGCGAGATAAGTGTTTCAGGTGGTTGCGTTTATGTGAGCCAAAGGGGGCGCATACCTGACTCGCGCAGGCGTAAATTATTCATTTCAACAAAAATTTTAAAGTGTCACTTTCTTAAATAAAAAAAAGAAAATGACCGTTTTTAACGTTCTACAACGTTTGTCAATTTTTCAAATTTCTTTGCATAACGGACTTATCCCTTGAGAAGGTTGCCTCCCCCCTCCCTCCCACTCCGAGTAAAAGAAGTGGCCCAACAATTTCCTTATTTTACATAACAGTGAAAAGTACTACATAAGAAAACTGCTTTTAAAAGTGAATTAAGCAAATTTTTGAGAATTATTCGTGTCAATTGGAATTTTCAAAATGATTTCTTTCTGAACGCCCTATCTCCTTCGCACGACCTCCTGGAGGAAAATGTTAAAGGAATAAAAATGTTTGTTTTTTAATGCTCTATAATTTTTGTCTTAAGATTTTTTTCGTACGTGCGCTTATTTGAGAAGTTTATTGCCGATAAACTGAACTTTACATCTCTTGCACCTCAAAAGCTAGGACAAAGGATCCATGGATTTTAGGGAAATTCGGGAATATTGAAGTACATACTTCACAGTACACTTATATAGAGAATTTCCTTCTTTCCGTGAATTTTGATCGAGTTAAAACTTGAAAAGCCTGTATTAAAAGTCGTGTTTTTCAGCTCTACATCGAATAACTTATCCTGGTATAGTGATAAAGTGAACACCTACTTTAAACTCATCTACAGATATAGGCTCACGATTAATACTAAATCTTCCGAGTGATTTTAATTACTTAATCGGACCTTACCGTAAGTATAACTCGCCTATTACGTCGTATCGCATATACGCGTTTAAACAACCTTGTAGGCTGCTAAAATCACTATTTAGTAACGTACATATACTCGTACTCGTATATATCTATAGACTGCGAAATTTAATTTTTTTTTTTTTTTTTAATCGTTTAAATCGTTACAAAATTTAGATAAACTCGCATGGAACGTGCTCACAGACGGTGGAAATTTTACCTATACTAATTACGTAATTAAATGGACCCGAAGTAGGTACCTATTAGATACTAACGAGAAAGAGAGAGAGACAGAGACAGAGAAAAAAAAACCTATTCACCAATTTTATAATGTACACTGAGGTTAAAGGTGACGTATTTGCCGTACAGAAATGTACGTATTTCGATATTGTCTGGCAGACTAAATTTTACTATAAAAATGATAATGAAATGTCAAAAGATGTACGTATCTCGTACATAGGTAGGTAATAGGTATATAGGTAGTAAGGTGTACCTATCAATACGAATCTTATAAATTCTGTTAAATAATTTACAACGGTCGTAAAAAATACAACATGTTATAAAATAATTATCTAGCTGCTATGGGTACAGTATGGATAAGTCGTTTGAGGTTATTTAATAATTTATAGATGATTATTTTGAACTTATACACGAGTAATGAATATTTTCCCCGAATTAGATTAGTTTTATGGACAATTAATGCGGACGTTAAAAATATTTACCGATTTTTTTTTCAAAGTTGTAACGTCAACACTCAGTACTCGAATCAGCAATCGCCAAAAGCACCTGAATCTATGTACTGTGTAAATGCTGTAGCTTTCGTTTGCTATATCATCTTTAAGCCATCTTCTATGTGTACTGAATAGAGTCAAGGGTAATGCACAGGATAGCCTATAATTATCCACGTCGTATATATTTATGCTGTGTGGTCTGTCTGTTACCTTTATTGCGTGCTGCTTTTTTGTTCACTTCCTTACTGCACTCACGGCTGGAGATTGCTTTTTGTGATTTATGATCGTGATATTTAGCCGATGACGACGATGGGAACGTAACCAGAGGTAAACGGTAGTGATTTTCGAAAATTTCATCGAATCAGAGTATTGTTGCTAAATATCGTTGAGTTGTTTGACGTGATAATGATGCACTTGATGAAAATTTTGATAAAGGTAACCTATACTTTGGAATGGAAATACATCGGTACAAGTATAATTCGATGGTAGGTATTACTCAAGTTGAAGATTGAGAAGAGAAGAGAAGAGAAGATAAGAGAGTATTTGAAAAAAAGTAAGTCAACAGCAGCTATTGGCAAAATTCTGTTTTATGATTTAAACATGGCTAAAAATGAAGAATTGATTAAGAAATCAATGAGTATATATTTATCCAGCAAAAATCAAAACTTTTTCGAGAATTTTTTTTATGTTACATTGTCAATGAAAATCCAAGCAATTACGGACCATCAACCTACTACGGATGGAAGGGAGAGTACCAACGAAATCCATTTAGGTTTTAGAAAGCTATTAAGATTCATTTTTTTTATTACTATTAATTTTTTTTTCCATAACTAATAATCATTTATTCACCTCGATACCGACCAAAATCAGCCAAATTTGGGCAATGGGCTTCGATTGGCAAAGTATTTGATATATATGAGAGAGGACGACCTTGAGTTAAAATTCAGTCATATCTAAATTTGAAGAAAGAGGTGCTGGGGGGCTAAAATTGCAAAAATTGTTCGGTTTTAAACTAATCGGTACAGAATCAAACGTTGCACAACATATCCAAAAATCAGCCTCCTACGTCGTTTAGGAGAGGAAATCTTCCTTTTTTGAACTTAAAAAAAAATCTGCTAATCACTTATCTTCCCTCCCCCTTCTCCCATTGAGGAAAGAGGTTGAAATTGGGCATGTACGTTTGGTAGGGATTCTAGATGTCTTTAAAGGGGAAGTTGACTTTTCAACCCCACTACAGCCATTAGGAATTTTTGTGTTATCTTACCATGCGTTTCTTTCCAATTTTTCCTTCACTCCCTTTACCGTAAGTTGTATTAAGCCAATAACACCTATGTTTTGTAGGCCTAATTTATGCCAAAAGAACACCTCAAATCTTCAAATCACTGAACTTGGCAAAGAAGTGGGAAGCTAAAATAAATATGCCTATGATGATTTTGACAGATGTGTAGAATTGAAAAAGTTTTGAATTTCAGCTGAATACTTTTTCAAAAGAAAAAGTTAGCACATGATAATTGAAGTACAAATGTATCTTTATAGAAGAAAATGGACCCCAATTTCTTTTTACTCGGGTAGCAACTCATTAAGTTTATCGAAACCGTTCATTGATATTCTAGTTGTTCTTATTGTTAGAATCTGAAAAGAAAGTTGAGGGAAAAATACAACTCACTCCTCCACTGTCGTAGTTTTGATGAAAAGTTGACTAGCCAATATTACTATCATTTTCATACATATGAATCGACCAATTCGTAACATTTTTTGGCCTAATTTTCTTTATCATACTGTCAATGAAAACCAGGCTATTGCGATTTATCAACCTATGGCAGATGAGGGGGAATACCTACAAAATCTATTTTTGGGTCCTAGAAAATCATTACAACTATTTTTGACCATGTCAAATAATTATTCTTATTTTTATTTTTTTTCCCCCTGAAACTAAAAATCATTTAATCAGCTCGAAATCGACCATAATCGATCAAATTTGGGAAATAGGCTTCGATTAGCAGCGGATTTGATATTCTTGGGTGGGAATGAACTCGAGTCAAAATTCAGTTGCACCAAAATTTAGGAAAGGAAGTGCTGAGGGGCTAAAATTGTAAAAATTGTTCCTTTTTGAACCAATCAATAGAGAATCCAAAACTGTATAACATATCAAAAAATCAGCCTCCTAGGTTAATTAGGAGGGTGTATGATGGTTTTTCCACTTTTTGACCTTGAAAAAACGCTACTTCTCCCCTATCTCTTTCCAAATTGACCTAGGAAGTAGAAAAATGGTAGGATGTTTCAACTTTTCAGATCCATTGCACCCCCTCAAAGCCCTGAAAATGTAGTTTTTGGGTAATTTTTTCTTATTTTTTTAGTTGGTTCCTCGCATAACTCCCCCCCCCCACCCCACTCGTCACCTAGGTTACGAAGTTGAAATTTGGTATTCAGATTTAGTATAGGTCCTAAATGTGACTTTTGGTGGTATCGACTTTTTAGTTCCATTAAAACCCTTCCACACGTATCACTGATTAGGAAAAAAGCAGTGATATTTTTTTTTAATTCGCAAAATTATAATATTTCACAAAAATCAAAATTAATTTTTTTTTGGGGGGGGGGGGAATGTGGGAGTCAGGGAGCCAAGTCATATAGGACCCATCGCTGCCATTTCCTTCAATCTCCAATCGAAATAAATTCATGGAAATGACCGTGGTCACCTTCATAAAAAAATGACGTTTCAAGGTAGATTTTTATTCTCAAAAAATAAAATGTTGCCTTACTTAGACCCCTTGAGCCGTACTGAGGTGAATTTTTTTTATGAGTATTCACGCAAGTTTGTAAGAAATTCGAAGAAATTTTTTGGATCCCTCTTATAGCTAGATGGGAAACATAGGCACGTGAACTTCATACTTCCCACGAGAGTGTCGTGGGAAATGTAAAAAATCTGTATGAGCTCAATACGACTAGTGAATAATTTTTTTTCGACAACGTGACACAAACTGCAACCCTGTGAAATTTTTACGAACAAATTTAGACCAAATAAAATAAATTAATAAAAACCAGACATTTTGGTAGTTTTTTCAAATTCCTTGCCAAATAGTCCTGAAATTTTATTAAAATTTTTTCCTGTCTTTGTTGACCTTTTAAAATAAGGTTTCGCCGAAATCTCTTCTCAATTGTAAAGCACTAAACGTGAAAACGAATTGATCTGTTATTCCCAAAGAGATGGTTGGAAGGCATTTGACCAGAAAAAAATAAAAGAATAAGGGTATACAAAAAATTATCAAATTATTTCCGTAACATGGTTACTTATTTTTCACGTTTTCGATTACATCGTCATTGCATTGGCCCAACAAAGAAGGCGAGTTGATTAGCACAGGGACATACAAGTCCCAACAATTTTTTTCATTAAAGTGAAGAAATGCTAGAGTTGGACGGAAAGGAAAGGAAAGGAAACGGAAAACAAATCCAAAACCTTTGAAATCTTTCAATTTCAACAAAACACTCATCTCGGAAACGGCGCATTACTCGGCCGGAACTATCAAAATTCATATACGTATCCAAAAAAAAAAATTCCAAACATCATTAAGCCAACGTCACAGAACTCAAGAACCAGTATAATGTAGCATGTACATTGTGCGTATTATATAACAAACCTCGTGATGCTCTCGTACAATACCTATAATCGGACAAATTCCGTAAATCTCATAAGACCTCGTTTACTTGCAAAAAATTCCTGCTGACGAGCGCCACGACTATAGCGGGCAACTGACTTCCGCTCGTGCTCTTATAGATGCAGTAAGGTAAGTAGAGGTAACAGTGAGTAAGTATAGAAGTACATTATTTTCGCATCGAAGTAGCACACCATCATCGCGTTGCATCGCTTCGAATGGAACACGCGACGAAATATTTAATTACCCGCTTAATGAAAAAGTTGGCAAATTAAATTATTCGACGCTAATGAGATCAATCCAACAGTGGTACTTCACTGACGATAATAATCGCCTTATCCTAAATTAATTATCGGTTCCAGATAATAGCAATTACCTACGAGTCTAAAATCTTGTAGCTAAAAATCTTCGTAGATCGTGACTTCTTCGCAGACTTACGCTTATGTACCTTGAACCACTTCGACGAATTTTTGAATTTTTTTTCCATCGATTTTAAAACAAAAATGTTAGCGTAGACGGTTATATTATGCAATGAATTAGTAGCCTGTAGGTCTAGGGCCCAGATAGGAACACATGAAGTTATATAGATACGTTATCGAAATGGCTTGAAAGTAGATGCATTTTTGAATAATATTTACTTTCAAGATTCAACTTTCTTGAAACGTTCCGAAGAAGTGGGGGGGGTGGGGGGAAGGAATTCTATACTGAAAGTTTGTAATTTATGGTATGTTGTGTTTTCATTTCTCAAAGAACGAATCTGTCTTTATTTTTCACTTTGGAGATGCGATATTGGATCCCTGCGGATCAGAATGATTAAAAAGAAAAAAAAGCATCGCTTTGCGAAGCTTTTTCAGCCTGATTTTCGTAAAATATTACAATCATGAGAATTGAAAAAAGCATCGTCCTAATCAGCATAGAGGATAGCATGAGTTTATTGAGGTTAAAAACGTCAAAACCTCTCCAAAGGCACATCTAGGGTCCTTACTAACTATATATACCTAATTTCGAATTCCTAACCCAATTTGGAGGGGACTTATGCGAGAAACAAACGTTAGAGGTACAATGGAGCTGAAAAGTTGAGACCGCCAAAAGGCACATCTAGGATTTTTACTGAATGTACATACCTAATTTCAAGTTCCTAGTTCAATTTGAAGAGACTCAAAGAATAGGAAAAAGAACCAAAAAAACGCATATTTACGGCTGGGAGGGAGTGTAATGAGGCTAAAAAAGTCGAGACCCCCCCAAAAAACAAATTTAGGATACATATTAAATGTACATACCAAGTTTCAGCTTCCTAGCTTTATTTGGAGTGGAGTTATGCGAGAAACAAACTCAAAAAACTCAAAAAATGAGAAAATCAGACCAAAAAACACATTTTTGGGGCTGTGGGGTCGGGGGGAAGCGTGTGGCAATGAAGCTGAAAATTCGGGACTCCATAAGGCACATCTAAGATCTCTACTGAATGTACATATCAAATTTCAACTTCCTAGCTCATTTTGGTGGAGAGATAGAGGAGAACAACTCTTTTTTAAGGTCAAAAAGGGGGAAAACCCTCATATCTCAACTTTTAATGGACTTAGGAGCTTGATTTTTGCATATGTTACATAACTTAGGATTTTCTATCGATTGACTCAAAAAAGAACAATTTTTGTGTTTTTGGCTCCTCAGCACCCCCTTCCCCAAAATGGGGCAAACAGGATTTTGACCCAAGGTCATCCCCACTCATATATATCTAATACGCCGCCAAACTGAGCCGATTGACCCAATTGGAGTGATTTTGGTCGGTATCAAGCAGGGTAAATTATTTTAATGCCAGAGAAAAAAAATAAAAATAAAAATAAATATGTCATATGGCCAAAAATTGTTTGAATGGTCTTTTAGGACCCCCAAAATGGATTTTGTTGGTATCCCCCCCTCATCCGTTGTTGGTCGATAGACTGTAATAGTCTGGTTTTCATTGACAATATGACATAGAGAATCAGGCTAACAATTAGGAGCCTAACAAAAAGCAATTAAAGCTTTTCACAGTGTGGCCAACATTTGATACAGGTCTCAAATTTAAGCATTCTAAGGGCCATAATTGTGCTCTTGGACTAACTATTTCAATTTTTCTATGTCTCTAAATCATTTTCACCTCTTGAAAAAAACTCATTTAGTAACCATCAAGTATACGTTTAGCAAAGAACATGCTACAACACTTATAAAGCAAAAAATGGTACCTAGATAAATACAATTATATCAAGTACAATTGTACACACAAAAAAAAACTCAAGCGTAGGCCTAAAAACTGCCAAAAATTTATTCTCAAAATTTATTCGTAGAATCACGAAACAGATTTTATAAATGACTTAGGTATACGTGTAGCGAAAATTTTCAAGTACAAAAGAAAACATACTGTATATTGTTGCATAACGATAGGTCTTGGTCGATAGGTATAACCAAGTGAGAATTAGTTCGCGAAAACATCATTACACAATATTCAAATTGTCAGGCAAAGTTTGTTTAGCATGGTTCCCGAAACTAAGTGGGTGCATAGATGCATGTTTACAATACGTTATAAAATATTATAATAGACCATTAGTGACCAATACTGAATAAATGAAAGCTTGCAGACCTTTATCATTAGATAATTCGAACGATAGATACGCGTACATAGGATACTTTTACTCATAAGTCATAATGGCCATACCCATTCACCGAATAATGCTATAATTTTAACACCTTTTCCTATTTTCTATATACGATTATTTTCGTCGCGTTAAATACCGATAAATTATCTGCAGATATTAATCTTTACTTTTTGGTTCGATACGAAAAGATCAAGGCGAAGTATAATTCCATTTTAACCTATATACAAAATTTAATTCGAAATATTAGGTGAAATTTTTCAAGGATTTGATTGAAAATTAATAGCAATTTTTAATATATAAGTCATTAATATAATATTTTCAATCTATAAGAGAATGTACGTACAATAATGAGTCATATACCTGCAACTGCATGGTATTTTGAAAGGTGCGAAAATTAAGGAGTACACAAAATTGCGAAATATGATCAATGATCTCAACAGGGCCAATGACAGGATATTATATTTTATAGTAATAAAGGTCACGTATTTTTAAGAAATTAAATATCTAATACGTAATATGATTTCGGTATAAGTAGTTATGATTTGATTCGCGTTAGAAATTTAATTAACAGTTCAATATTTCAGAAAAAAGTTGAAATAGAGATTGAAAAAATTGAGACTACAATGCATTCAATTATACTGTGTAATGGAAAGTTTTTTCGAAAATGTACTCAAAATTTTTTATAACTTTAGATTGGGTAAAAAATTAACTAAAAATGATGAAAAGTGAAAAAAATTGATCGAAAAAGACAAAAAAATGTTGAAAAATGGGGAAAAATTAAGCTAAATCACGAAAAATATCATCAAAATTTAGGTATAAATTTGATAAAAATGGATAAAAAGTGCAGAAAATTGATCAAAAATCAGTAAAAAATATTTTATCTAAATTATGAAAAAACTAGATAAAAAGCATCCCAATTTTTGTAAAATTTGATGAAAGTGGGTAAAAAGTGCAGAATATTGATCAACAATCGTAAAAGAATGTTGAAAAACGGGCGAAATTTGAGCTTAAGTATGAAAAATGTGATTAAAAAATCATTAAAAATTATATAAAAATTGACTTCTATAGGTGAAAAGCAGCAAATTAACCGAAAATTGAGAAAAATTGTTCTAAAATAAAGAAAAATATTAGAAAAATCATCATTGAAAATCAAAAATTTGGTAAAACAGTGACAAAAATGAGGAAAAAAGTGAAGAAAATTAATCGAAAATCAAGGAAAAAATTTGTAAAATGATTGAAAAATGACCAAAATTATGAAAAAAATTGTTAAAAATCATCAAAAATTAGGCAATAAGAGCAAAAAATCGATCAAAAATCACGAAAAAACGTTGAAAATTCATATAAAATAGGAAAAAAATTGTTGAAAATATTCAAAAATTTGATAAAAAATTAATAAATACGGGATAGAAGTGAAAAAAATTGATTGAAAATCATGAAAAAATGTTATAAAACGAATGAAAAATGACCAAAAGTTGGTAAAAATACAGAAAATCGATCAAAAATCACGTAAAAATGATAAAAATTATTGAAAATTTTATAAAAAATCGCTCGAAATAGGTAAAAAGTGAAGAAAATTGATCAAAAACCGTAAAAAAAATGTTGAAAAACGGGTGAAATTATTTAAAATAATGTCAAAATCGAGTTTGATAACTAAAAAGTACAGCACATTAATCGAAAAAAAAAGTTCTAAAATAAGGAAAAATTGACCAAAGTTATGAAAAAGATTGTTGAAACATCGAAAATTAGGTAAGAATTTAATAAAAAGGGGTAAAAACTGCCGAAAATTGATCAAAAATTATATTAAGGAATAAGATTGTTGAAAATCATTGAAAATTTTGTGAACATTTGGTAAAAATTAGTAAACAGAGAAGGAAAATTGGCAAGAAATCACGAAAAAATTTTGAAAAACGGATGAAAACTGACCGAAAATATGTAAAAAATCGTAACAAATTATCAAAAGTTGGGTTAAAAATAAATAAAAATGGATGCAAAAACCAAAAAATTGTTCAAAAAATCACAAAAAAGTTTTAAAAAAAAACTTGCAAATGGACCTATAACATGAAAAAAAATCTTTGTAAGTCATCAAAAATTTGTTAAAAAAGTGACAAAAAAGGGAAAAAAGTGAATAAAAATTGACTGAAAACTAAGAAAAAAATTTGTAAAATGCGTGAAAAATTACCAATATTATGAAAAAAATAATTAAAAATCTACAAAAATTAGGCAAAAAGTGCAAAAACTCGATCAAAATCACGAAAAAACGTTGAAGTCAAAATTGACCTATATTCTATGATAAAGATCGATAAAAAATACTGAAAATTGATCAAAAATCACGAAAAAATGATGAAAATCATTGAAAATTTGGTAAAAAAATTGCTCAAAGATAAAAATTGAAGAAAATTGGTCGAAAATTAACAAAAAAAGTTGAAAAATGGGCGAAAATTTACCTAGTGTTTGTAAAAATTACAGAAAATTAATCAAAAATCATGAAACCCCACCACAAAATAAGTGCAGTGATTATGAAAAAAATCATTCAAAATCACTAAAAATTGGGAAAAATTTGATCAAAATGGGTGAAAATTGATCTAAATTACGGTACAAATCGTTGAAACTGATCGAAAAAGGTGCAAAAATTGATCACAAATTAAGAAAAAATGTTAAAAAATGGATGAAAATTTACCTAAAATATAGGAAAAATCGTCAAAAATCATTGAAAATTGGATAGAAAAGTGAAGAAAACTAAACGAGAATCAAGAAAAAATGTTTTTTTTTTTTTAAATCCTTGAGGAATTCGACAAAAATTCGTGACAATTTTCACAGAATGACCGCCAGTTCTATGACATATCCATGTCCAGAGAAACGTTAATTCCACTATATCAGCCTCAATTAAAAATGGAAATAGTGCCAAGTTCCATATTAAAATATTAACCGTGATATACTTTCAACTACCACTCTCCCTACCCCCTCTCTCTTTGTCCACAAATTCGTCATAAATTTTCATTCTTAACTGAGATATATTATACACAAGCAAACATAATGAAGAATGAAAGAACGAAAAAAAAAAAAAAAAGGTGAGATGATATCGATATAAGCGCACACGCTGAGAAATTAATTATTCAAGATGAAGCTAAACGGCGCACATTAATTAAGTTAATAAACTGTTACTTATGTGCTCGTTGCGCCGGCGCTTTAACATGACTGAACTAGTTCACAGGCGGCTATATTAGCTCTACGATTATTGTTGCAGGCGATACATAACAGGTTACACCGAAAGAAGTTTTCATTCATAAAAACTCACGCGGAAATAATTTATCTGGGTATGTTTAATTCATGAAATATACTCGTACATGGCGCATTACTAATCGGTATAATTTTTTTCCTCCAAATAAAAGGTATTTGATACGGATAATTTTACGGATCTTCTTTGACCAATATTTTTACTTTTTTTTTTTTAGACGCCTACAACAAGCTTTTTATTTTCATTGTATAATAATTACTTTCACAATATATTGTGCGGAGGATTTCGATGTTGATGCAGTTTGCATAAGTGTGAAATTATTTGATCAGATAGATAGGAGGTAAAAATAAAATTACCGCTCGATGACCTTGAAATTGTTTTTCGTTGTTCTGAGTGAAAAAAAGTCCCGAGGGTTGAACATTTTTTTTAATAAGTACAAATTTCAAAGTATTCGCAATTTTAATTTTTTATTATTCAGTATTTTCTTCAGAAACAGGATGTTAGTAAACGAGCCCGCAGACGAAATAATTTTGGAAACGGGGCAAATGATACCTCAGGATAAGGAAATAAAAAACAGCCTAATTAAATGACCCCCCTTCAGAAAAAATTTATTTGAGCTCTGGATGCCTACGTGGTGCTTTAATGCAGTGTTACCAATTCCATAATTGTAATTGTTTCGTGCTGAAATTGTGAACAAGTTAAAAAGGGGGTCTTGACATTTTTCTCCAGAAAGAGAGCAAATGACTGTGGCGCCCTCTCTCCTTAGTTATGGACCCGATAGTTAATTTTTCGAAAAATATCGAATATCGAAGTGCAGAGAAATTAATTCTTTTCTGATCTGAACATCCTTACATTTCTTCGACTAAAAATTTACCATGCCAATTATTTCAAAGGCAGTAACTCATTTTTTCATTTTTTTTTTAAATTTATATTAAATCTACTAATCAAGTAAATACATTTATTAGGGTGGGCTGAAAAAATATATACCTCGGATTTTAACCAAACTCACAAAGAAAGGTGGTTCACTTCAAGTTAAAACCCCAATCATACAAAATTTTGTGCGCCTTCCTCAAAGGAGGGGGGTGGAGTTGTAGGTCCTCAAAGTAGGGTCATTTCTGAAAAAAACATGATTTTTCTTCATTTTCATCCTCTAAACGTAGTGTTGGATCCCGATCACAAATCCAAAAAGATGCGATTACAAGATCACTTTTGACCATGTACGAGGGGGTAGAAAAGTTGCAGATTGCAAAAATCAAGATCTTTAGGCCTTATTACTGCAAATACTCGTTAAAAAATTTTTTCAGCTCAAAAAAGTGAATTTAGGTCGAAATTGTTGCATAGTTTTGCATAGGAGTGTTGCCAATTTCATTTATTAATAAAAATTAAGAATATTGTTCATTTTTTCGTGGCAAATCCTCAGAATTCAGTGTCTTCAAATTATTTCTCAAGTTGGTAACATTGCTATGCAAAATTATGCAATAATTTTGACTTAAATCTGCTTCGCTGAGGTAAAGAAAATTTGTAGGCGCAAATTTGAGATAATATGACCTTTGATTGAATTTTTTTGAAAAATAAAAAATTTAGCCTGTTGGTAGAGGGTCAAAAGTGGTCTCGTATCAGAAGGAGAATTCGCTAGATAGATGTAGAAACTCAAATCGCATCTTTTTGGGCTTTGTGACCGGGATGAAAACTACGAAAAACTACGTTTCTTTCGAAAATGACCCTACTTTGAGCATCCACAGCACCACTCTCCTTTGAGTTAGGGGCTTAAAATTTTGTACGGTGGGTTTTCAACTAAAAGTCAGCCATCTCCGTGAATTCGCTCAAAATTCGAGGTATATTTTTTTTTTCATCCACCCTAAAATTTATCCATTTAACATGCTTTTTTTTAAAACATTTCATTGAAGAGATGAAGAAAAATTTTATTTTTTTGGTAAATTTTTGTTTGAATCTCATTTTGTTTGTTCGTTTGCGTTTAAAAAATTGTCAAATAAGTTGTCAAAAAATATTTATACTTCAATTGATATTTTGAATTCCAAAAAATCGGATCGAAAACATTTCATCAACGAAATTAATAGTCGAAAGGCTATACAAAATATGTACAAATAAAACATCAATTTTTCAACTTTTAATATGTGCTTCTGCAAAACCTTAAACAGTTCAAAAATACAATAAATAAATGGAAAAAGGTTCACCAAAATCATAAAACAATTCAGTACGTAATTTCAAAAAATAAAATTCCAACTTATTTCAAAAAATAAAAAAAAAAATAATTTCAAAAATCCTCATCTAACCTGATCGTTTATCCAACAGCTCATCGTCATGCACAAATGCGAATGCGAACACATCTAAAATAAAACAAATTCTACCACTACGAATCGAATAAGGTAGACCGAGCAAGCAAAACCGATAAAATTTCAATACGATGAATTCCAACTAATTCATGCTAATGTCGCAAATCGCATCTTCCAAAGATTCTAATTGTTACTTAACACCTTTGGAAATAAAATTAATTAATGGTTTAATGTTACATGGTCGCTTTCCCTCTATCCCCCCACTAATCCCTTAACTTCAAAGGATCGTTACATGTTGCAAGACATAAGAAAAAAATATATACGCCACATGGGGAACTGGAAAGTGGGAACGAGGGCGGTAGCGAGTATTTATATAGTTAAAAAGTATATAAGAAGGAAAGCTATGGAATAATGGAACCGTTGTTGTGAATAATATAAGTGTGCAAATAGTTGGAAGTGCTTGTTCCGTTGTGTTAGTATCGTACGCTATCTCGTAAAACCAGTGTTTTAATCAATGTGCAAAAATGTGTCGAATTACGTTGGTACGTTGAGTTATACGTTATTATTATTTTTTTTTATTTTTATTTTTTTACGTTGATTTTGATGTGCATATTTTATCGTCACAAAAGTCGTATAGTGTTATTGTTTGATTATGTATGCAATTTTTCGAGTTATTTTTTGAAAATCCACGGTTCAGGTCGTATAGTTCTGATCACACTTCGTTTTGTTTTTATTTTCTTTTCGTGATTTTGTGACTACTAAAATTTTCAATGAAGTGTTTAAATTACCAAACATGATAAAATCTATTTATCGACGAGATGATTTTTCAATTCATTTTAAACTTTTGTGCAAACAGCATATCTATCGGAGATAATTTATAATAAGTGTAAATACTTTAACTAGGTAGTGGTTTCTACAAATACGTCTTATGCGCCTAGTATGTATAATGTCTTGTGTATAAAGAGTAAATTATGCCATGTAAACTGCATTATAAATTCGTTTTATCATCGTTTATGATTTTTAAATTCACGTTCTTGTAAAATTAACATCATACTTGTCGGTTAAATTGTAAATTTATACAGTCATTCTATTTAACGATCATGAACTTATAAACGCGATACTTTTCCCCTTAAAACATAAATTACCTATGTGTACAAAATATTCAGACTTCACATAAAAGCTATTCTTGAATTTAATATTTCCAAAAAAAAAAAAAACAAAAATTTGATTCTGAAATTTTCAGTCGAATCGAATCGAGGTGCCTTCGACCTTATTTACTCGTTTATTTGATATTTACATAGGCTTGCATACTTTGATTTCTACTTATCTTCTAAACCACAACCCTCCTCCCTCCAAGAGAAAACTTCATTAAAAATTTTCGAAGCTCAACTTCATCCATTCAAGTCCTACTTGCACATTCGTACCTGAGCGATAAAAGCAAACGTAAAAAAAAAGACAGGATAGAACACTGAGGCGAAGTCAAGGCAACGGATGACTCTTGCTCGAGGGAGAGCGTGCTAATCCATGACCTTTAGATTCTCACAACATCGCTTCTGAAGTATTAAAAAAAAACATAAAATAAGCGATAAACGGTGTTTAAGACGAGTAAGATTCATAGATCATTTTTTTTTAAGCAAATGATAGATAACATTGATATTTTACTAATCAACTTGTGTAGTCACGAACATCAACTAAATTACTCAAAGTTCAATAACAAGAAGTATATGTTTTGGTTTCTCTAATACTGATCTCGTTTCAAGAACAACATTGACCATTTCTAGAGGCATTTTTCCATCTATTTTTAAATATAATCATCACAATAAGATTTTACTGGAGTAATTATACAGAATCTTTCTAGGATGTCAGTTTTATTAACGTAGCCCAGAATGTTTCAGGGGGGGGGGAGGTGCGAGAGAAGGTTACATTTTCCTCAATGATCAAGTGAGATCTAGCTTTTTTTGATAACGTGCAAATGGTGTACAAAGGAATATTTTTTTGAATTTGAACTCACATAAAATTGTATAAATGACGAAAAATTTTCAAATTTTTCCAGCTCAAAGGGGGTGCAGACCCCCCTCCCCGCGTAGGCTACATCAGAGATTAATTTTATGTAATTGAAATGAGTAATACTCGTTCAACTTTCATTTTTAATTTTTAATACGATTGAAAGAGGTGTGAGAGGAAGCAGGTAATAAAAATATTAAACATTTTTTTGACTTTCCCATGTTAAAAATTTTTTTTTGAAAATGAAATCATTTTAATACTCATTACTTTGCTATTGGAAGGTACCAATCAAATTGGACTTTTAGATAGATAAATATATTTGGTAGATAAAAGAACAGATTTACAGCGTGACAGTGGCGTAGCAATATCTGGTTTGGGAGGGGAGGTGAAGAGGCGAGGGAGCGAAGTGAATTGTTGAAAAATTTTTTTTAATTAAAAATATATAAACCTAGCGGAACGAGGACGAAAGTTTTTCAAAATTTCGACCGTTAGAGATCTGGAAATTGGTACTTTGAACATTTTCTAGATCTAAATACAGAATTTTACTGTTTTTTTCGATTGGGGTGGGAGGGGGGGGTGGTAGGTAGAAAGAGAGGGGGTTTGGTAACCTCCTCCTCCTCCTCCTCCTCTTTCCTTAAATGCCACTTTAGCCAGGTATGATTTTTGAAGGTGAACGGTAGTTTTTGGTGGGGCAAGTTCAAATTTTTCGAGTGCACGATTTAAAAATATTAAAAAAATTTAAGACATTTTCAAGCATAAAAGATCAATTTTAACGATCAACATGAATCCATAAGAATAATAAAACGCTAGGAAGCAGTGACGTAATTATGAGGGGTAGAAGGTGTTTATGTTGGAACCCCCCTCCATCGATTTTTTGTTACAGTAAAATTTAGCGTTTAGAGCTTAGAAATATGTAAAAATATTCATTTTTTGACCCCCAACCCTCAAAATTATGCGAAACATATTTTTGACTATCTGAAAAAAATTCACCCCCCCCCCCCGAAGTCGAAAATAGTTACGTTATTCCTACGGAGGAGGAAAAATCAATGGCTAGTAATTGGGAAACCAAGCTAGCCTTCCCCCTTCTACCTCTACGTCTCCACAAAAGAATTGTTGCCTGCCTTTCTGAAGCAAAAATACTAAATCTCGATAGAACTCTTTTGACCATTTCATTTTTCTGCAAAAAAAATAAACAGTACGATCCTTCAAAGAAGTACACATTCTTAGAAATTGTTTAATTTAGTTGATGATTAAAAGGAATCTATAAGAACCTGCCTGGAGACCTTAAAATTGCTCGCAGAATCAGGCTTTTATTGAACATTTTTTTTTCAAATTATTTCAATAATAGGCCCCTGTTTGGCCTACCATTTTAAAATGCTGAAACGTGAAAGAAATCATATCCCACGAGTTATTAATATTCATTCAAAAAATTGAAGTTGTAAACCTGAGAAGAATTGCAAAAAGTGTAGTAGCTAAGATCTCCAAGAACTAGGCTCCCCTCGACTGGCAGGTTCAATGCTCAAAAATGGTATCAGAAAATAGTTCTCGAAACATTGAAATACCAACCTATCTAATCAACTTGTTTGTACAAACAATACAAGTACGAACCAAATTATAGTTTCAATACTGGCAAATCTTTCATCATCAAAAACTCCACCAGCTTCCTCGTATTTCCTCTCATATTAAATGCACCTATCATATACCTCATATATTTACAATGTAAGTAATTCATGTTATAAAAAACATCGGATATTTAATAATAGCAGGAAGATAATACATCATTTAATTCCAAAGGTTATGTTCAAGGTAGAGAAAAATTATTATTAACCAGACTACCAGGTTTTTTTTTGTTTTTTTTTTTTTTTTCAAAGTAAACGTATATAATCGCATATGGCATAACCATGAAATAGGATAAGGAGTTTGTAACCTCACGTTATATTTAGGGTTTATATGTTCATATGCACATGTAAATGTTGTCTATACCTGTAGCAATAATTACATGTACTCACCTCTCTCTCCGCAGCCAACTTAAAAATACAATCATCATTTACACGTGAATATCTATTCGCATATGTTTCAGTACTTATTAGCTACTCTGCTCATCGTCCAGAGGATATCATCGCAATCGGCACCTGCAGCAGCCAGCGGACCTGTAACAACACCCATACCAATAATAAAATATGAAAATCCAGGCGTAGGATACGACGGTTCATATAAATGGAGGTAAGCGATCTTAAAGAAGTACTTTAGATTAGGTACCTCGGGGTTAATTAATTTCAAGGTCTAATTAAAAGCTATTTTATCTCATACGCTATACCTGCACAGATGGCATCGTATCGTATCGTATTCTACCAAAATAAAAATAAAAAAAAAACGGAATCATTACCTCTGTGCGATTAAAGCGAATAAAACAAAAAAACAAACAATACTGATTGTGAGAATGATGAATGATGTGATACACCTACCTCTACCAATCTACGTATTACACTTTCACAGCACTTATTCAATTATTACCTTCGTGTACGTGGTATAAATTGATAAGACGATCCATCAATCGCCAAATTTTTTTATAATCGTGATAATTGAAAAAATCACACCGCAGACGAGTATTTTTACCCCAAGGCATGAAGCTGCTGCATCGATGTCGACTTCAAATGAAAATATAAATCTGCCATCGACCCATCTGCATCGTATCTCGTAACATTTCTATTTCTTTTTTCCACCTTACCTTTCATCTTCTCCATCGTATATAATATAATATTATAGGTAGGTATACGAGGTGAATACCTACCTACGTATATATAAAACACGATGCTATGTAATTGATATATGTTATCTTAAGTAAACACGTTGTACCAATCAACGCCATCTAAAAGTATTCACGATGATCTCGTGCCACCTGACCCTTCCTAAGCGTATGGAAATTTACTCCGCATAGCTTTCGTATATAAGAAAAATATGCTAAAATCGTGTCCGTTATTCCAAATATAATAATTACCGCATTTTCTCAACCCATTAGTAGTGCATTTAAGAGTGCAAATTGTTTATACTAAGTACATACATTACATACACAACTACACACACACGTACACGCACGCCAAACAGGCTATATACCTGGATCTACCTACTCTTAGATTTTGTAATATTTTCTAGGCAAAGAATAAAGACTACCATAATAATTTCAAATGATTACCTCGTTAAACTTTTCTTTCTGTTTTTTTTTCTTTTCGTAATTTTACGCAGGTATATCTTTCTATACCGAGTTAATGGTATCTAACATATACTGTACGATTTCGATAACTATCTATCTATTTACCTATATACTTTACTTCAGAAGGTAAGGTACTTTATAGGCAGGCGTATTATACGCGTAAGAAAAAAATTCCATATTACGAATAAGTAGCCAAAATGGTAATTTATCATACTTCCAACTCGTTATTGCTTTGTGCTTTACCGTGCAATTTATTACGTAATGATTGGCGCGAGATGCGTATTAGCATAGAATAGCCCTCTCCCTCCTCCCACCGATGCTCCTCAGCTGTCTGTTTCACGCTGCCTAATTATAGTCTGTTCGGATGGGCTAACTTGAACAAGCGCGTTTACCAGATTTAATGATGATTATTGCGCCATCTAATTCACACGACCTGAGATATCGTATCTTATCCGGTAAGTGCTCGATACTTCGATACTGGGCGATACGATGTTTGTTTGATCTTTCGGCGTTGCCTGATGCCTTTAATAGCATCATCCCCTCGAGTTATAAAAGTAGGTAAATGTTATAATCGAACAGGATGGCTTTATAGGTATGTTTGAGAGACTTGTCTATGCGGTAAATCGATTGTTTGGGTTTCGTTTTACAGTATAATTATTATGTGGTAGTTTATAAATACGAGTGATTTGCTGATAAAGCAATGCGAGCGAAATGACCGGTGTGATTTTTTACAGATAGGTTATTTATACGATGATAAATTACTTGATCGAATTAATTTTTCGGTGACATGGATAACCGATGTTTATGATGTGATTATCTTTTTTGGTTGGCGAAAAGAAAATTTTTCATCGATAAAATATACTCAGTGGAATGAAAGTTGTGGACAAAATTGATTCTCAAAAATTATTTACACCTTTAGAAGATTCTGGTTTTGATGTTTTTGGTCTTATCATTGGAAAAAAAAAACTTGAAAAGCTCATTATTATTCAGTATCATATTTTTCTCATTTACTACTGATCATGCATTGATACCATTAATACATTCCAAACGATTTTGAGACCGTGGGGAGGGGGGAGTCGGGTTTAGAAACCCGGCCTCCCTCACGAGGGCAATAAACTTCTACAAATTTTACATTTTCGCTAATATTTTTCTCCAAACTTCTGAAAATGCACTTTTCGATCATAAAAAAAGTCCATTTTTTCACATTTTCGCCTTCGCTTCGCTCGAGCATACCATTTGATTCGTATTTATGAATTCGGAATCACAAAATAGTACACAGAAAAAGTGGATATCCCTTTTTTTGAGCTGTTTCTGACTACGTTACTGGGTAGGCGAGGAACTCTGTATATTTCTTCTCCTAATCAGAAAACAAGGTTTAATTTTTCAATACGTGATGCAATTTGTGAAGTGATATCAATTGGCTTAAAAACGAATAATTTTTGCCATTTTTCCTCTTAGCATCCTCTCCCTCAAATTTGAATACAGCTAAGCTTTAAGCCAAGATCATCCCCATTCGTATCCATTTAATGTAATAATCTGTCGTCAATCTGATCGATATCGAATCAAGTGAGTGATTTTAGTCTCGGAAGGAAAAAGTGATAAGAATGAATATCTGGCTTCTGACATGTCCAAAATTAGCCTCAGTAGTGTTCTAGGATCTAAAAACTGATTTTATGGATACTTCTTCCCCTGCCCCTCCTGTCTACCAAGGGTCAATTGACTCGAGACTAAAAGGGCAACTTTTTCATAAGTTTTTGGAATTTTTCGAGTCTGACTTTTTTCGAGAACTTGACGAAGAAAATCCAAATAAAAAAATATTTGAACTGTGGGACTTTTGGGTCACTCCGTAGTTAGTACAAATTTAATTAATTTTCTAATTTTTTAATAAAAATGAAAGATGTACTCAAGGATTTTCATAGGCGGACATAGGGCCAAAATGGGAGCAGCAGGCTTTAGTATCTTCGTTTTATTAATGAAAAAAATAGGCAATTTGTGGTTTTTTTTTTTGATACCCATTTGTTCATATATGAAGAGAAAATTTACAGCAAGAAAATCAGGAAGTATTTCTCCAGCAACGACAGGGCAAAACTTTTGTAAAATACCAGCAATGAAAGATCCAAAAATGAGTATTTTGAAGCATCTGAGAACTGGAAAACTGTAATTTTTCTGATCTTACTTCTGCAAAGTGTTAATTTTTAGGATTTTGTAAGAATAGTTGAAAGGCGGGGGGGGGGGTAAGTTTATCATTGGAGGCTTGAGCCCTTCCATGCCTCTCCCCTTATCTCCTTCTATAAAGGTCTTATTTTTATTTCAAAAATTGAAATAATTCCTACCCTTTTGAACATAGTGCAAATAGAAATTTTCAAAGGGAGGGGCTAAACTAGAAACATGATATTTGAAAATTTTGCATTTTCTCTAGGTTTGAAAATAGAACCAGCAGTCAATAAATCGTCAAGAAGGGTTCAAATTTTAACCCAAGCGAAATGAGGGCATAATTTTGAAAAAATGGGATTTTTAACCTGCATTCAGAGTTTAGGTTAAAATTTTACAAATTTTATAGTAGGATCTCAAATGTAAAAAACTTTCAATTTTTTCACGCTCAAGCGAGTTCGATCTTGGATTCTCTAGACTCTCAAAATTTCTCTAAATTTCGAGTTTTCAGCTAGGCAGTTTTTCAATTGATAGATATTTTGGATATTTATTTCAAAATGTTCTTGTAGATGCATTATCTTCGGCTTGGAAATTGAATTATATGAAGCCTAGTCGAATTTATAAGTCTGTTCAAAAATTTCTCACTTTTTTTCTGATAATAATTCGTTCAAAATCGTATCAAAATTATCAAATTTCACTTCGAGAGCTGAAATAAACTTGATATTCATTTTTAAATTAATAAAACTTCTAGATTTTTTTTTCAGTACCCACTTTCAAATTGTCTAAAAATTTAACAAAAAGGCGGGGGTGGGAGGGGTTATTGGAAACTTGCATTCAAATCAGGTTTGAAACATTGCAAAAAGGTCAATTTTTTCTCCATACAACAAAACCGAAGCATCGAAAAACCAAACTCTCCATTTTTTCAAAACTTCGTCACTGATTTCCTAATTTTTATTTAAAAAAAAAAAAACGATTCCACGTTCCCAAACCGCTTAAATTAACCTAAGCAATGGTGTAAAAGCGTAGGAAGGGGGAGACGGCTGGGGACAACCCTTTCTCAGAGCGATTATTTTTCGTGTAAAAATTCATTTTCACAAGCGAAAAAATAGTAAAATCTGGCATTTACATCAAAATGAAAATTTTTCGACCTCTGACTCTCAAAATTTTGTAAAATTTTAACAATTTTAGCAAAATCTCCTCTCCTAAAAATCGATACTTGTTACGTCAATGAATCTAAAGATACTGAAACTCAGAGTGAAAGGATGCGTTTTCATGAAATAGCATAAAGGACCAAAGAAAAAACTTTACTCTGATATCCTTTTTTTATTCATTGCCCACAAAAATTATACGAATAAGAATGAAAAATATTAAATTATAACGCAACATACCGAATGTAATTAATAAGTATAAATATTTCCTGGTTTTTTCTTCAATTTTTTTCCACACAGGGAACCTTGTAAACTACATCCACGAGTTAGTTATTCTTTTTTCGGTGCATATTGTTCTCATAATTACCCTAATTAGAGACTATGTAATATCATTTTATTGATATTTAAGGTAAAATGGAGTAAAATAAATCATCTTTTTTATTCGTTCGCAACTTTGTCCGGGCATTTTTTTTTCTTCAAATTGCAAATCACCAACACATATGATTAATAATACGCGAGTGCAAATACAATAACGAACATTTTCAAGGTACGTATGCTAAAAAATGGCAGTCTTACTGTTACACAAAAACATGTATAGATTACACGCAGGTGAAAAAAAGAGGAGGAATTGTCGAAATGTTGAAATTTATTTGCATCTTTTCACACTCCGTTGCCTATGAGAACATAAATCATACTAATTTCATAATTAATATGCACGTACGTATTTAAAAAAAAAAAAAAAACGAAAAAGGAAAATAAAAAACATACAAATACCTCTTTGCACACATTAAACAGGAAATGTTTTAACAGCACATCGAACCATTTGGGTTCCAATGTCTTTAAAATTCTTTTCAAGGTAGTGAAAACTAGGCCATCGATTTATTTCGCACCATTCAACAATTTGTAATAGGTACTATCGAATCAAAATAACCGATTGCAATTCGGATACTCAAAATTATTGAGGTTACCAATGTTAAATTGCTTAATTTTTTTTCCACCGTACATCCTTGAGTTACATTGTAATGTCGTGAATTTCTGACGTCCTCTGACTTGTGCAGCACACCAGATACCTTACATTGTAGTTTTTGATGGGTATATGAGTATATCTTGAGGCGTTAGCTAGGTATTATTGAAGATACTGGGTATACCTATATAACTTATAGATATTTTATGTGTGTATTCCTCATTACGTCATTAATTTGCATTTGCATAATGACAGATAGCGTGCTGAACACTAAATAGATGGCTAATACATTCTGTATGGTTTATTGCTGTACGAGTATGGGTATTTATTATTGTATACGTCTTAGATAGCGGTGCGAAAATCCAATTAATGTTTAAGCCTACATTAAGTGTACATTAACGAACGCGAGTTTTTTTAATCACTGTGTAAAATAAAGACACTTTGCGGTTTGTGGCCTTTAAACAAGTCGATGAGTTAGGCGACCGTAAATAACAAGTTTCGTGATTTGGTTTTATTCACTATTTAATTACCTATCATTCTATCAGTAGCATCATCTCAATAACCACAAGTGATACTACAACGTTTAAATGCTTCACCTTCCGAAAATCATATTCAAAAAAAGCTCCCCAGCAGATCTACACTTTGTTTCACGTATACGTAGATAAAATCCATCATTCCAATACGCGTTATAATTTCTCCACACCGTAACCTTGAACGATGCACTAATTCACATCCTCGATATCATATTCTGAAATTCGATTCCAAACTCGAAGAATACCATAAGGATTGATCTAGTGGAGCGTAACAGAGCAAATAGGTACATCGCATCGCAGGAAACAGTCAAGGTTGTAATGCATCGAAAAGTTCGTCTACGTATCGGCGTACGACTTTCACTCGAAAATAATGCGCGGATATTCCAGCTGATTGTTATCAATCCGTGTACACGTACACGGTCAATTGATAATGAACCGTAGACGAATAAAATTCCTCTTGACCCTTACACAATCCCATAAGTCTCCCTAAATTGATCGATGTAGGTAAGCCCGAATCAAACTTAATCGAGCTGTCAGTCGTCGCATCGAGTAAGATATTTCAAAGCCATTAGTAACCTAAAACGTAATATCACCCAACATCGAGTATCGGTAGTTGTTGTATTATTATTATTATTCATTTTTTTTCTCCTCAAAATTATCTTCATTTTTACGTAAAAATTACCAAATATTTCTGCTATAAACTAGTTTCATCGCGGCGTATATTTCGATTATACTTCATCGATGATTAATACTTATAGGTTTACGTACAGATTTTATGTATTTTTATATTCTATTATTGAATAATTAAGAAGATACTTTTACGAAATTTTCAACATACCTAGACACTTTTAGTCATACGAGTAAATTTTTCCATCGTGTATTTTTTTTTTTTTTTTTCGATTTGGTCAAGAGCAATATTTGAGCCATAGTGACACGCGAATCCACTTTGTAGTCAAGCGAGCGTGAAAATGTCATTAATTATCCCTTCGTGCAGCAAAATAGTCAAAAGGCATGCGGCAATGATTTATTATAAACTGGTTCCTTGTGCTGTGTTTATGTACCAGCGGTTAACCACTTATGTTAGTTTGTTACTATATGAATAATATTCGATAATTTTTATTCATTTTTTCTCCTTCGACTACCTACTTTTTTTTGCAATAAATCTATGCAAAAGTTGGACAACTAGTTGAGTTCGAATTTTGCAATTTTTATGGAAATATGTTACAAAATTGTCGTCGATCGAATATGAACGAAAAGTTGACGTAGTCGTTAGTCAGTAAGGCGTCGATTACGAAAGAAGAGACGAGAAAAAAATAGTAGAAAAAATGCCTGTGGGGGGGGGGGGAAGCACAAACTTTTCCGAGACATGCACTAAGAGATAAAGGTTTAGTGAGTTTTCAATTTTTTTAGCACTTTGCTCTCAATTTTGAGCTGAAAAAAAAATGTATGTTGTACCAAAGGGCATAAGTAAGAATTTTCTGAAAACCAGCCATGTCCCCCTATTTTTACCCACCGCACCCTTCTGAATATTCGAAAAAAATTGAAAAAATTATCGCAGTATTTTCTGTGAAAATTTTACATTTTTTGGACCACTTCCTTCAGAGATGGAAAATATTGAATTTTGAGTATTTATGGCTAAGTTACTAGTGAGGGGAAGGAGGAGTGAAGAAGAATCAGAATCAACATATTTTGAAAGTTCCGTTAAAATTTGAAATAAGACGTACTTCTTTTTCTTACCAGAGAAGAGCTATTGCGGATAAAATTACATAAATCTACATTTCTGAGGGTTAAAAATTAGGTACCGAAGGTTAACGGAGTGGGGAGATGGGGACCTACTAAATTTTAGATTAGTGGATATTTTTCAAATCCTGTGCATATCACTGTTGCCTTTGAATTCGCTTTCAATCAGTGGTTCTAGTGGTGTAAAATTAAGCAGAATCTAAATCTTACCATTAAATAAAAAGTCAACCACGCTCTGCTACCATGTAAAAATATTTGTGATACTGGTATCGAAAGACCAGGCTCCTTGTATGATATTTTATGTTTTACAAGCATTCAACCCTAAAACTAGCCATTGGGTTAAAAAATCCAACAATTGATGTCCCAAAAGCCTTTCATTTCCATGTTCTTTTCAGATCCTGTTCATACCACTGTTGCCTTTGAATTCGCTTCTAATAACTAGATTTAGTGGCGTAAAATTAAGTAGAATCGAAATTTTAATATTAAATATAAAGCGAACCATACTCTGCTACCATGTAAAGTATTTTTGCTGCGGGTATTAAAAGACCAGACTCTTCGTATGATTATTTTATATTTCATAAATATTTAACCTTTATACTGGCAATGGGTGACATTGCAGGTTGTACAATGTTTGAGTTCACTTTTAATAACTGATTTTAGTGGAATAAAATTACGTAGAATCGAAATGTTAATATTGATGAAGCAGTGAACCACGCTCTGCTACCGTGTGAAAATATTTTGTAATTGGTATTGGAAAGCTGGACTCCTCGTACGATTATTTTATTTTTCATAAGTACTCAATCCTAAAACTAGTAATGACTGACATTACAAACTGCCCAATATTGGAGCCCAAAATTCAACAATTAATGCTCTAAGAGCCTTTTGTTTCACTGATCATGATGAAATTTTCAAAAATTTGGATTTTAGATTCCTTCAACTACTTTTTAAGGGCCAAGTTTAGTCTTAGTTATTCAATCATGGTTAAATTAGCACCTTCAAAAACCTACATGTATTTCAATACGCATCTCAAAAATTTTGAAGCTTTAGTTTCTACGATCCTCTGGCCTGTGCCGAGAGACATTTTGCATTTTGGACAACTTTGCCTTAATATATTGCTCACAAATCTACATACTAAAAGATACATTTTTTAAAAAGGCAATGAAAATCAGTTCAGTAGAAAGGTCAAGGCACATTTTATGAATAAGTTTTTCAGCACATTGCAGAAAAAATTGAGCCATTTCTTCTACCTTTTACACACTTCTACAACTTATGATTATTTGAAAAACTCTGTAAATATGGCCATTTTTTTATATACCAATACATGATATATGTATAAAGTGAAATACATATTTAAAAAAAAAAATCCTATTTTTATCACTTGCTTCAACAACAATTACGAGTGCCATGTAATTCCTAACTTCAATTCAATACTCATCCTCTCTATTGAAAAAATGATAATAACCTCATTCATAGATAATTTAATGCCCAACAATTTTGTACTGAACTTCTTTTCATGTACGACCCATAAAGTACAAGATATTTGGAAAAAACCAAACTTTTAGCCACCATGATTGTTATTTATAAAACAGAGACTAACTCCAAGCAGACATCACTTTTAAAATCGTGAGGATATCATTTCCATGTTTCAAGTACCTAAGCTAATTTAGCTCAAAAAAACAATGAGTCCTATATCAAAACCAGCCGTTCCAGTTCTCAATTTGGCATGAGCTCATTGATTTTTTTTTGGTATGTCCGAAGAGCTTCCAGACCAGTAAGTCTACTTGTGCGACATCTTTGACCCACTTTTTTGGTATCATTCCGAGATCCCAGACTAATAAAATAACTACAATACAGATGTCATTTTGCTGGTTTCGTTTTAATTATTGCATAATCCATTTGGTGAAAAAAAAACAACTACAAATCCTCATAAAAATTATTTCCCAGTCAAACAACCAACTGTACATGGTTAAACTTGAAAAAAAACCATACAAAATTACCACTTTCTTAGAATTCACATCACAGATGATTTTTAAGCTTCGCTTGTCTGTACCTACTTCGGGAAAAAAAAAAACCTAAGACGAGATATTGATCAGGTCATTAAATTTATAAAATAATATATCGTAAATATATATACAAAAAGACCATTAATTTTACGACCATGTTCGCAGCAATATTACCATGATTCGCATTTATCCAAAACCCATGTTAGGGTGGCTTATCGGTCATTAGTGCAGATAATCAGTTTTGTATAAAGGTACTCGAATTACATAATATACATTTTTTTTTTTACATCATGTATTTCGTTTTGGCCGTCGCATAAAAAAACTGATGAAAAAGCGACAACGGACGATTTGCGTCAGCGTTCATACGGAATTAAGTACTTTATGCAGAAAAATATGTATTTTTCCTTCCGACTTTCTTTTATAATAAACTCGCCCAATATGAAAAAAAAAAAAAAAAGGTATCTATACATGGTTTCATTATCTTTGTCGTTTGTTGAGTGTAATATGTACCTAATTGTGTACTGCTGGTGCGGAATCACACGATATTCATTTGTGTACGTACTTCGTTCCCCGATTAACATTAAACGTATTTTTGTGTTTTATTCGGAAGTTGACGGTTAAAGTAAAGGTGAAAGTGTCAATTTCTGGCCACGTAGCTATGGTGTAATAATCATGTCGTACGTGTAATTTTTCCGACCATTTGTTTCCTTCGCGACGTACATAATTTTAAAGCAAAATAAAAAAATAAATATAGATAAGCTAACAAAATCCTATACATCTGATGTAAGACTAGACAACCCTAATGGCGAGTATTTTTATTCCACAGTTACGAAACTGGCAACTCGATCGTAGCCGAAGAAACAGGCTACCTGCTAAACCCCGGAGTACCTGACCAAGAAGCTCAACACGCCGAAGGATCGTACTCTTACACTGCTCCAGACGGCACCGTTATTTCTGTAACTTATACTGCCGGTCCCGAAGGTTTCGTACCCCAAGGAGCTCACTTACCAACTCCACCACCGATCCCAGAAGCTATTTTGAAAGCTTTAGATTACATTCGTTCGTTACCACCATCACAAGACGATACTCAAAATGATCAATCATCTCCAGCCCCGAAAACCAGACGGCATTACAGAAAATAGACAAATTACTCTTTTAAAAGCCAATATTTATTTTTATTTTTGTACCAAGTTCTTTTTTTTAGAAAAAAAAAAAAAAAAACAATTTTAAACTGACGCGAATGTACGATTTTGAATTATTATCAAGATACATATATTAAGTACATCGTGTTTTGAAAATGGAGCTCATTGAAATAGATGCGTTACCGAAATCATGTCATGAAAGGCAGATATGCATTTATTGTTACCATATTTTATACATTTTTACCATTAAGGAATTGATATGTATACACATGGCTCCATCTATCTCAACTTATCGAGTGCCATCGTTACCCTGATTAAATTTATTTAATACGTTAGATACATAAAATAGCCCGTCTTGTATCGTTAGAAGATATATCTATTAATTGTTCATATTTTATGATAAGATTTGTTGCTGCGTTTATACATTTTATGATATAAATGACGTATTATAATCAAAATTTTATATTATTATAGACGTGAAGTTGAACAAATATCGAAAGAAAACGGTTCCTTGTATATTTTTTTTTTATACAATAAATTTATTTATGATTGTTTTACCTAATTTTTTTCGTAATTTTTTTACTCGTACAATCGAGTCGAAGATTTTCAAACGATTTGAATGATGTGAAATATTTAAATTTCAAGACTCAAGTAAGTCAATAAGGAGTAGTACTACGAGTTTATTTCAATTTTCTATCAGATATAGAGAATTTTTCAGATCGATAAATTCCTCATGTTTTGAAAAAAAAAATATATACATTCAGTTGATAAAATTTCCAAACCGAACATCGAAAATTATCTATACGACTCTCTATACCTATCCAATATTTTATCTATCAAAAAATTCTATTTTCTTGTAAACAATTCACAACACTGCGTACCTAATTCATTTTCCCACGTGTCTTTATTAGGTTCAAGGTTTCCATTCTACAATTTCCAATGGCACATTCTGGAACACTAATTCTCCCCCGAGATACGCTATATACCTATACCACTAATTTGAATCGTCGAAAAAAAAAACACATAAAGAACGGTTCCCGTAAGTTCATTGTAGCTCATACTATAGAGTTGGCGATTTCCATCGACCATCGAGATATCCATAAATGTGACAAACTTGACCGTCGCTACCGTTCAAGCGCGTTAATTAAAGGTACGCGTGTTTCGTAATGTAAAATGCATCGTATTTTGCGCCAATCTATCAGTAATCTAGCCTTGGGCGTCATATTTGATTTCAGAGATTTACGATAACCGAGAAATCTATCATTAAAATTATAGTCTCTTTGAGAATAGTTCATGGGAATACGCAAAACCGGTAGGCTTTATAAGAAATAAATAAAAAAAATTATCGTATTAAGATAGTTAAAAAAAAAAAAAAACAAGTTTTTTTTATTAGCCTACATTGTGCTAATAAGTTAAGGTGAGAAAAACTAGTACCAACCGTATTAGCATCAGCATCGTACCGAACCGTACCGTACCTTACCGATGAATTTTTAATTAATCACCTAGGTCAGATGTCATTATACGCTATGGATTTACATAAATGGTAAATTTTTTTTATAGCTTTTTTTTTTCTACCGTTTATTATTATTTTTTTTTCACTTATTTTGATAGATTTATTAATTCAAATGACATCGGCATCCATAAAGCTCGCGACGTTTATCAATACCATCATCAATTGGACAGATACGAAGGCGTAGTAGATAGACAACTTATTACACGTCTGGATACTGCGAATTGCGATATCGAAAGTGAGCTGATCAACCTACACGGAATTGTAATAAATGGTATAGTTTTACAAGTAAGCGCCACTGGCTTACAAATTACTCACTAATGATAATAAAAGTTTCGTAATAATGGGATAATGTTCAATATAGGAATGATTTTATCAGTAAGAGTCCAGTGTACATGCGTCGCGCTTTCTTTGATACATAAAATAGCTAATGAAAATTATTCTTGAAAAGAATTCAATCTTTAGAAACTATTCCACACGAGGATTGAATTAAATAGTAGTTTTAGTTGAAATTCAAAAAAGCAGTTCAAATTTCAAATAAATTTTTAATTTTTGCTAATGAAACAGAGCCAGGATATTTTTAAAGAAAATTCCCCTGGCCTTTAAACTGATCCCGATCCATTTCGCGTCCCCAAGACAGTAAAATCTAATCTCAAAAAATTTTTTAATAATTTTACTCGTATGCCTATAGAGAGGAAATTTACTGAATTTTAATTTTCTTTTTTCACTTTTGTACACCCTTAGAGCCATTTCCAGCCGGATGGTTGAAAAATACATTATTGGGCGCATTTAAAAAAAAAAAGAATCGCTTGGCGATGCTTTTTCAGCCTGATTTTAGTGACATTATAATTATGAGAATTGAAAAAAAGCATTGGAGCTAAAACTCAAGACTCCCAAAAGGCACACCCAGGGCATCTACTAAATGTACATGTATATCTCTATATGTCTAATTTCAACTTCCTAGCTCAATTTGGAGGGGAATTATGCGAGGAACTGCTGGGAGAGGGTGAAGTGGGGCCGAAAAATCGAGACCCCCAAAAGGTACATCTAGGGCTCCAAAAAGCACATCTAGGGTCCCAACAGAATGTACATATCTCATTTCAACTTCCTAGCTCCATTTGGAGGGGAGTTACGGTACGAACAAACTCAAAAAATAAGAAAAAACGATCAAAAAACCATATATTAAAGGGTGTGAAGGGGCTGAAAAGTCGAGACCCCCGAAAGGCACATTCAGGGCTCCTACTAAATGTACATATCTAATTTCAAGTTCCTAGTTCAATTTGGAGAGAGTTATGTGAGGGACAAATTCAAAAAACTCCAAAAATGAGAAAAAGCGATAAAAAAACTGCTTTTTTGGAAGGTGTGAGGAGTCTAATGGAGCTAAAAAGTTGGAACTCCAAAAAGGCACATCTAGGGTCCTCACTCACTCACTCAATGTATATACCAAATTTCAACTTCCTAGCTCAATTTGGTGTGAAAATGGGGAGGAATAGCCCTCTTTCAGGGTCAAAAAAGGGGAAACCCCCATATCTCCCCTCCTAATTGACTTACGAGGTTGAATTTTGGATATGTTATACAGCATTTAGTTCTCCATCAATTGGCTTAAAAAGGGTCAATTTTTGTGTTTTAGACCCCTCAGCATCCCCTCCCTCAAAATAGGGCAAAACTGAATTTCGACCCAAATTTATCTTCATTCATATATATCTAATCACCCGCCAAACTGAGCCGATTGACCGAATTGAAACGATTTTGGTCGATATCGAGCAAAATAAATAATTTTAAAGTTCGGGAAAAAAAATAAAATAAAAAAAATAAATATAAATATCTGGCATGGCTGAAAATTGTCTCAATGGTGTTCTAGGACCCCAAAACGGATTTCATTGATATCCCCCCGCCCCCTCATTCACCGCTGGTCGACCCACTGTAATAGCTGGTTTGATACATAATATGACATAGAAAATCAGGCTAATTGCTAATTTACAATGAAAAAAATGCATTTTCCAACTGTCTGCAGAACTTCCCGGGAAAACTGATACAAACTGTTGGAATGACGTTCAATGTATGAGGATAAAATTTTCACTACCTGAAGTTCATATCCGGCCATTCTAAAGCATTTTTAAAATTGTGGAAAAATTTAAATTTTTGCTGTAGATTTCAAAATGCATGGAAAATGTGGCAGAACGATTCGTGAGGTCGATATTGGGAAGTAAATTAAATTTCGTTGGTAAATGTTCACGCGTTTTCAATTTACAAATTTTTTAATTCATTTGTAATTTTTCAAATTTCAACTCAAAAATACATTTTTTAAACATCCGGCTGAAAGGGGCATTACCGGATAAGAATAAACGAAATGCCCTTGATTTTAGATGTTCAAAATGTTCACAAAACGTCATTGGTATCTGTGAAAAAATTTACCCTTAATACATTGTTTTAAGACAGAGCTACCATTAAATTTTTACATTTATAACAATACCAAAAATAAGGTATTAATCGAGGTAAAATTGTGAATCTGACTTCATCATCGTATTCAAGGGGATCAATTTATGCGAAAACAACACCAACATCACCTAGCCAGGTATCGTTCCACATGGGGGGGGAGGGGGATGGGATTATAGGAAAAGAGTACTCCTGTGTCCTAAAACGAAACCGTGGAAGTACGATGCAACTTTCCTACGATTTAATATTGACACTTATAATAAATATGTAAACAAAATTTCATAAATTTTTCGTCATAAACTGTCGCTTGCTAGGTACTTATTCATATGAAAGTTGCCTTTACACTTAAAATTTACTTTTTTGAACAAAATTGCAATTTTTTTCTCATATTGAAAGTTGATTAAAAAATTCGGAAAGGAGTGCTTTTCGACTAATGCAGATACGCTGAATACGAATCCGGCGTTTAGATAAAGTAGGAAATTTACTGGAGCCTCCAAAATGCCTGGAAAATAAGGTTAACATCAGGTGATAAGCCTATTTACTTCATTATACAAGAACATAATTTTGTGTAACATTTTATTTTTGCAACATTCATCAGCTCAGTCAGTACAAATTTTCAAAAATTCGCTAAAAATCTAAAAATTAATTTCAGCAGCTGAAAATTTGGTTCAAGGGGTTTTCTTGTTAAAATGCTCTTTGCGTCTAGCCTGATTTCATTCAAATCGAAGGCAGGCAGTTGGGAAGATTCTCTAGTAAGTAAAATCCCAGCAGTCGAAACAAAAGTATATAACTTGATTGTACCTACGAGTACATTAAAAACTTATAAAAACGTATTCATTTTCAGGTGCTGATCAAAACTGGCTTCCTTCGCAGCAGTTTTCAAAATATTGCGATCTGTTCAGTAGTAACACATCGTCATCAACAATAACAGTTTAATTACAGCTTCCAAGGTCTCAGGTAGACACCAGCAAAATTCTTTTTTGAATTTCTAGTAGGCCTACACTAGAGTATTGAACAGAAATACCTTAATGGATCGATCAGTTAGAATTTAATCACTCGATCACAATATTGTAGCCTAAGGAAGGTTAAAACTCCTCTTCAAGTCAGAAAAATTGAAAATTATTGCCATACTTAAACTTGAAAACTTACTGACCTTTCTGTATGTCTACTATACATTCTTCATACAAAAAATTATAAAAATGTGGACACACCTGCGCTTTTTTTTTTTTTAATAAATTCCTGATTACGTTACTGCTTGATTAGTCAGCATTTACCAACACGCTAGATTCAATTTAAATAAAATATGGATCACATTGATGATCGATTTTCTACAGAAAAATAAAAGAACTCGATGAATTTCATCTACATAAAATTACTTACGGAATTCTACAACATTTAATAGATGTAGTCGTACTTTTATTCTCTATCTATTTACATTAAGAAAGAATAAATAAATCAGTGATCTCAGCATTATTGATTTTTAGCACCATTGCATCATCATTGCCAGACGAATTAAATTCCCTTGTTAGGACATGTTTATTTAAAAAAAAAAAAAATTGAGAGAGAGAGACAGCGGATCCACTTAGTGCAAAATTTGGCTCCAAAAATAACCGGAATCATCATTATAAACTGATTGAATAGGTAATTACCATTTGTACTCGAGTATTCAAATTAAAATATGTATAGTTACTTATCGCAGTAGGTAACGAGACTATATTACGGTTCAATCTTCCAAAATATTTTAACATAATTTAATCATTTGCGAGCATAATTAAAATTTTCAACATTTTAAAGGCAAGTAAGATTCACGAGTGGCAAAAAATTTGGCTTATGCTGGATTTTTTTTCTCATGTGTAACCTGCTAGGTGAATCTTCTTACAATTATATATTGCGATTATGTACTTTCACTTGAATTTTAAAAATAGAATCCGCATTTGCCAGACGTTATAAAAAACCTACCCTGTATGTCTTGTACTAGTGTGACAGTGTGACATCCTCTTAATTCGAATCTTCGGTATAAAAGGGCATTAGGGAGCGCAAAATTTTCAATTCGTGTTCTGGTGAATCTTGTGATTATAATTGTATTGAAATACTACCTCTCAAATCACTCAAAATGAATGTAAGTGAATTGTGTTTCGAATAGTTACATTATGTATAGTTGAGTTTAGTTATTTCTTGTTGAACGGTCGGTTTGTTTTTTTTTTCAAAATTACATAAATACACTTGTTGGTTTAATTTCCTAATTCATGATTTGAAAAAGTGTATTTTTTCGTATTAATTGTGCTATTTTAATTGTGATCGTGTATTGAGTAATGATTTTCTGATGGGTATTTAGGATATGATAGAGTAATTTATAATAATCCAAAATCACATTGCTATAAAGTTTTGTATTTTTCCTGCGAATGAACAGAGATGAAGCTCC
Source organism: Ferrisia virgata (assembly GCA_900060175.1). Lineage (NCBI taxonomy): Eukaryota > Metazoa > Arthropoda > Insecta > Hemiptera > Pseudococcidae > Ferrisia > Ferrisia virgata. The sequence goes on from FIZR01015972.1 coordinate 42,497, forward strand.
CAAGCTACCGGTTGTCTCAAACAATATCTAGATGAAGAATATAAAAAACTGTTCATGAAAAAAAAATTTAGTTGAACAAATTTTTAATTTTTAAAATGACCCATGAACGATTGCATTCAAAATTAGAATTAACCACATTTTCTGAGTTTTCAAAATACGTAGTTTCTGAATTAAATTGATTTATTTTTTTCAAATAAAATTCAATCGGACATAATGCTTAGTGAAAGCCAATAGAGAAATCTAAAAAATGTAAAATTTGGCGAATTTGACAAAATTACTATTTTAATCTGGAGCACTATTTCTTTCTTTTTTTTTTTTTTTTTTTTTTTAATCTGGAGCACTATTTCTTTTTTTTTTTTTTTTTTTTTTTTGATACCATTTAGCTAATAATTCAAATTCTTCAAAAAAATAGCCAAAATTGCTGCAACCTTAAAATTTTTACATTTAAACGTTTATCGAGTAGCTGTAGTAATTTTTAGAATATTTTTGAAAAATTTAAAAAAAAATTGTCAATTACTCTGGTTTGAAAAATGAATATGCCTATCATTGATACAGACAAATCGCATCTTTTTAATAATTTTAATTTCGTATAAGCGTAGTATAAATATGAAATGACGAATACTCGTAACAATCATAAAATTAAATTCAATTTGTGCAACTTCTAATAATTCAAATGCATTTAATGCACATTTCTACGATTTTGTAAACTCAAGACTAAATTATGAAATATTAATTCCAGATGCAAATCGCCATTATCTCCGCCTTAGTCGCTGTGGCTTTTGCTGCACCTGCACAAATCGCCAGCTCTTCCAACACCAGCCCGATCCCGATCATCTCATTCGTTCAGGATTCCAACCCCGATGGATCCTACGTTTACAAGTGCGTTTTTCATTTTCAAAAAATTTAAAACTTCGATAACTTTTTCCTATACTTAAATCTCCTTTTTATAGATATGAAACCGGAAACGGTATCGCTGTCCAAGCCCAAGCCAGCTACCCAGTTCAGGGTGATGGACCAGCTCCAGCTGAACAAGGTTCCTACGCTTACACCGGACCTGATGGCGTACAATATGCTATAGTCTACACCGCCGACAGCAACGGTTTCCAAGCCTCCGGCGCTCATTTGCCAACTCCACCACCGATGCCAGCTGAATTAGCCAAAGCTTTCGCTGAAGCTCCAAAAGACGATGGCTTATATGACGAAAGAGGATTCCCCGTCCAAAAAAAAATCTAATTTAATCTCAATAAATATTAATTAAGGATACGTTGTTATGACTGCATTTTCTAAAATAATTGTTTTTTTTTTCTTTTCACTTCACCTCAAAAATACTGCTTTATTCATTTTTTTTTTTTTTTTTTACAAAATCTATCGTTCTTTCAACCACACTGTCACGTCTTGTTAATTGAATTATTGAAATAAATTCGTTACCACAATACAGAAGATACATTCAATTATTTAAAATTTAAGTAAATAATCTCAACAAATAATATAGGTCTATGAGTCACTGACGTGCATCAATGACCTTAAAAAAACTTCCAACAGGCACTGGTTAGACTATTTCAATACAAAAACATAGGATATGTTGCCTATTCAACATAAGTATCACAAGCATGCCTTAATCGTTCAAATATAAAGAAAAAAACGTTTTAGTAAATTTCCACGCAACATTCAAAAATTTATAACAAACCGCAAGATTATAATCAGTGGAAAATGTTCAAAATCAAACAAATTATACACAGACATAACCATCATCTATACAACTCACCTTAACTACTTTTAAGTACCTGGTAAGTATGGTGGGAAATTGGATAATTGTCGTATGATTTAATTTGGCCGTAAAACTCATTTTAAATGCAAATATATTCGAAAAGAGTCGCACAAAATAAGATCAGTTTGGTTTATTATTTTTTTTTTCGTTAAATTTGAAATTTTAAAATGAAAGTGAATAGGTATATTTGTATAATCATGTACATAATAAACTCGATACATAAGTACAAATTTAATTTGAAAATACGAGTTTTTTTTTTTAATAGAAGAAAATTATTTTTTATGATCTTATATGCTTAAGATATTGCGGTAACTTTTACAGAAAATTTAAAACAAGGTACATATTAACAAACCACTTTAGGAAAAAAATCATCCGATAAATGAGACAGATTGCGTAATACCCTCTTTTTTTCATCAACCTATGTAAGTAAATAGGCAGGTAGGTAATGGCAGGTATATAAAGGCACTGATCAACAAGGAATTTTGAGTAGTGCTTGTAAAATTTCTGTGATCAAATCGAAAACAAATTTTGGATTATTCATCATGAATGTAAGTACAAGTATTATGGTTATCTATGTAATTTAACACAATTTTAACAAATAAGATATACTCAGATTAATACTTTTAGAATAATCAATTTTATCAACTTATAGAAAGTTGGGCACGTATATTTTTCAATTCAGCTTGAATCTCTTTTAGAAATTCAATAAGTACTTTTTTTTTCTTTTGAAATCATAAAATTTTTTGATGAAAGTATGAATAATTTTTCACAAGAAATTATGTAAGAAATTTTTTATACATTTTACTCGTAATAATCATAGTGAAATGGCCAGGAATTTTAAGGATCGAGGACGATTTGCGCTTGGGTCTTAGAGTTAAAATTTTTCAAGAGACTATTTAGACACTGGTAAAAGATCATTTTTAAGCGTATTCGCGATTTTTCATCTTGTCACTGAGAAATAGGGCAGTGAAAAAAGTACACAATTGGGGAGACTTTTACGTTAGATTTTTTTCTCCGCGAATTTTCGACCGATTTTTTTCAAACTTGGTATGGAAGTAAAAGTACTCAGGGGTAGTATTGTGGAATAATAGTATAACATTTAAATGGGCTTTGAAAACTTTGAGGGAGCTTGTAAGCCCCCATTTAAGAGCTAGAAACTTGAAAAAATTTTCTCAAGTTATTAAGAGTATTTTACACCTTCTACATTTTTTTCAAATTTTTTGGAGAAGTGGCCTGCTCACAGCCTCCAAAAATAAGAATTACTTAGTTAGTAATTTTATAATTAACGAACGAAAAAAACGGTTTTTGAGGGCTATAGAGGGAGCCACGAATCTAAAAAATTTGAAAAGAATATGTGAAGTGTAAAGAGCTCTAAAATAGGGTGCTACAGGCATCTTCAAATTTTTCAAAATACATTTAAAAGCCATGCTAAAGGTTCGAAAAATCTGGAAAAATTGCACAACACTCCACCTCGATGACTTCACTTTCATACCAAGTTTAAAAAAAAAACTTTAAAAAAAGTCGTGGAGAAAAAAAAATATAATGTAAAAGTCTCCCTAACAGCGTTTTTTTTACCCCCCCCCCCCGGGCATGAGAAAAAATCGCGAGTACGCTTAACTAACATATTTTAGCAGAGCCAAATTACTCTCTTAAAATAATTAAATTCTGAGACCCGAAAGCAAATCGTCCTCTATACTCTGCTGTAGTCTTTTCTTCGAATGTTCGGAGGGTTATAAAATTTCTTGGTGAAGTATTTACAAAATAAAACGGTTGATTTTACCGGATTTTATGATCTTTTACTAGGGTGAAATTTCAAAAAAATGAGATTTTTTAACAATCACTCAAAATTAGCATTTTTCAAAGATTTATACTAAAAATGAACGTTTTCAAACGTTTTGGTACTGATTTTAAACCGGTCAACAATTTCCAATTATTCAATATTTTTGTAGAATGAGGTCCGAATACGACAGATAAAGGAAGAAATAGGAGACACGAATGGCTCAATTCACCCCAAACGTTGAATCAAGCTCCTCGAAACTGTTTTTTACTGTGAACATTTAATAATCAATACTCGAATAAATGAAATCAGTGAAAATTATATTTTTAGAGCTCACAGATCTTCTTAGGTGTTCATTTTTTCGCGAATATATTAAATTTTTAAAAACAAATACAGTAAATCTCTCCCCCCCTCCACCTCTCCTCTAAAGAAGCAAAGAAGCAGACAATTTATCAAATAAATGAATGCTAAAATTTTTAGGAAAAGAATTCACGTTATTTAAATCATTCTGGAAATTATCACGAAAAGAACTAGTCAACCAGAGCAATAATGGAAACTTTTATTTCAGATGCAAATCGCTGTAGTAGCCACCCTATTCGCGGTGCTCATCGTCATTCCTCAAAACACCTTCGGTCAAAATTATGATCAAAATTATGGTCAAAATTATGGTCAAAATCCCGACGCAGTCGCTGAAGTCATACAATTCGAATCAAACAACCAAGGAGGAGATGGATACCAATATATGTAGGCCTAATATTTTACTTCTCGAAAATACGTATATATTTTATAAAATTTATAATCATAAAATCTCACATCGATATTCTCTCGTTAGCTATCAAACTTCAAATGGTATTTCCGGCCAAGAACAAGCAAATTTCCAAAGCGCTGGAGAAGAAGAAGGAAATGCAGTTGTTCAAGGCCAATATTCATACACTGGAATTGACGGTAAACAATACGTTGTAAGTTACACCGCTGATGAAAATGGTTACCATCCAAAAAGTATCCAATAGAAAAATAAGTCTAAACGTCATAAAAATTTCAGTGATCGACATCCTATTCCTATGTTTTATGTTATCAAGTAATTTGTTTAAGACACCTCGTAAGAATTTTACTGTTACTTTTTTTTTAATAAAAGTGAAATTATGAACAATTTTTTTACAATGATAAATTATAATTATCCCAATTATCCCGAAAAAGAATCAATTCAAGTACCTAGAATTCCTACAATTTTTTATTCATAAAATAAACTAATCATTGTAGAAATAAATAATAAAATTATGTTTCTTGTACAAATAATTATTTCATTTTAAGAGTAACTTATCAACATTGTTACACTATTCAGGAAATTAGGCATTTTAAACATAAGCAAATGGAATTTGGTCCGTGGACAATAATTTGAGTGATGTAAATTAAGCTGCATACCTTGTAATTTTAAGGCAAACACCCAAACAATGAAATGAGAAGTATCATTCATAGAATACAGGTAATTCAACTTCAATAGGGTAGATAAGAACAAGCATAAATCATTTTCTGTTTCAAAATGGAGTGGAACTTAATTCATATAAAAGAACAGGTACTGCTTAATGACTAAAATTTTATAAATGAATACAATAAATTTTTCTTTACTTTGCGATCTCTTCTGGAAATTCTTTTTCATCATTTATTTACTTTTGCAAAAATATTATTTGAAAATCTGAAAATCCTCCCCCTTCCTTCAACCAATACCACCTCAAAAAAATATACCCAACGAAGTCTAAATTCAAAATGGATGAAAGATATTAATTTCAGACGATTGGAGGGGATTTTTTGACTAGAATCCTTCAGATAAATTTAAAAAATGTCTCGTTTCACATTTTGTAAAATTAAAATTGAAATATTGCTTTTTCCGGAAAAAATGTTATTAAAATGGGCAGATCATCTGTTTTACATCTTAAAAATGTAATTTCACATTTTTTTTTTTCGAATTTTTGAATCCATTATCTTGATTGGTAAAAAGCACTGAAAAAAGATCAAAAGAAGCACCAGATTTTGAATTGTCGTCTCACAAAATGAAAAAGTAGTGCTCTGGGATGTTTTTTCTCGAACAGTGGTAAGAGTAGGTTTATAGGTAGATATTAGAGTGAGTATCTAAAACCTCTAAAAGGCACATAAAGACCTATGCTAAATCTATATATCAAATTTCAACTTTTTAGCTTATTGTGGAGGTGAGATATGCGAAGAACAAACTTAAAAAATAAGAAAAACTGACAAAAAAACTACAATTTTGAGACTAAAAAATCGAAACTCTCCAAAAGATATACCTAGGACTTATACAAATTCTACGTACTAAATTTCAACTTCTTAGCTCAATTTGGAAAGGAAATAGAGGATGAAAAGCCCTTTTTTATGACCGAAAAGGAGAAAACACCTCATATTTCCTCACCTAATTAACCTAGGGAGCTGATTTTTGGATATGTTATACAACTTTGGTTTTATATCGACTTGCTCAAAAAGGAACAATTTTTGTTTTTAGGCCCTCAGCACTTCATTCCACCAAATTTTGGCATAACTGAGTTTTGAACCAATGTCGTCTCCTTTCATATATATCTAATCCGCTGCCAAACTGAGCCGATTGACCGAATTGGAACAATTTTGGTCCTTATCGAGCAGAGTAAAAGATTTTAGTCTTCGGGGCGAGAAAAATAAATATCTGACATCGACAAAAATGGTCTTCTAAGACCCTGTTTTGTTGATATCCCCCTCTCATTGGCCGTAGGTCGATCGATCATATAACATAGAAAATCAGTCTGAAAACAGTGGAGGCAGCCTTTGAATGGATAAAAAGGTTAAGCACATTCGTGCTCATTCCTCTAAGAATTGACTGAAAAAAATTTAATGATCCAAAAAAATTGTTAAACCGAATACGAAAAAACCCCTTTTTTTCAGCATTCTTGAAAACTCATCAATGTGGAGTAACATTGACACCCAATCTGCTGAAATTATTGTCCTAAAGATTTGAGAGGGCGTTTCTCAAATAAAAACTGTCATTCATCAGTTTTTAAAAACTTTTGAAAAGAGGAGTATTTAGGAAAACTTGCCAGTAAATCTAAATAGTAATGGAAAATTTTGGGTAGGTATAATAAATATGTAACTGTACAATATTATTTTTGGAAAAAATTATCAAAAACATTCGGTTTCGACTTTTTGAAAATTTTATAATATCTTCGAACCTTGACTCAATTTTGCAAATTAAAAAAATTCAGTTCGGAGAGCTAAACGTTTCACAATACTATTTTCAGATCATTTCGCAATTACTGTGACTCCGCCGTTGGCAGATTTCCAATAATAGCAAAATTTGGTCTACCCTAGTACATTACATACTAATACAATTGATCATAAGAGCTAAGTATCGATTTTCAGAAAATTCAAAAAACATATGCATTCTTCGAAAAGCCATAAGTAAGGCTTAAGTGCATAGTACAAATGAAAGAAATTTGCTTGTCATTCGAAAAAAAAATCATTTTCCAGGAAATTGGAAGAAATTAAACGCATTTTAAATAACTATTAATTTCAAAAATCGTTCGAACATAAATGAATCATCGTTAAATGGGTAAATCTCGATACGATAAGTATACGTACATTCACAATATGGTAAAATTTCATAGGAGAATTTTTCAAAATTATAATAACTCTTTGGGTCTACTCCAATACCTGTTTAAAAACCGCAAACGTAATACACACATTCCAAAGAGTTATTTTCCAGAACACGTTACATCATAAAAATTTAACCTATTAGCTTGTGTAACATCTTCGGACCATGTCTCTAAATAACAATTTTTTTTTTTTTATTTTACATTCAACCGCAAAAATTCAATGTTAAATAACAAATTTAAGCCAGAAAGTCTGGCAAAATATACGAACCGAAGGTTGAAAAATTTCATAATTAAATCTCAATCGAGTGAAAATTGCATCTCTCGATACAAAGCTGGTAATTTGTAAAAAAGGCAAGTCAATAATTTACCTCGTTTCGGTATCACGATTAACTTGAAGCCATTTTACATTATAAATGGCATTCACTAAAACCTACCTATATTTACTATTCGATTGGAATGGCCAATTTCAAAATCTGTCGTTGTATTCATTGTAATAGAGTATACCTCTTCTCTACCCTCATTCGAGCTTCTATCTACATACCTAGACCTAACATTGCATTGAATCTTTGTCATATACCTCGTAAAAGCCGAATGTAGTATATATGTTATGAAGCCTCATCCAAAGTGTAAAATTCGAGACATCGATGGCGAGAAAAATAATCGCGACATTAGCATATGACCATTAGAAAAACGTGGCAATGAAGCAATACACTTTGACCGAGCGTACTGTTAATATTCCGTATTGGTAACTCGTAGGTATACCACATCCAGTTTTTTTTTTTTTTTATTATAGACAACTTGACTAGAGTTAATTAAGTACCTGAAGTATTGCGAATGATGTAACACGAAATATGTTGTAGACATAGTCTGCTCTAATGCATTTTTTTTTCTTCATATTTCGGACATTAACACGTCCGAAAATTTATTTATTTTTTCACCTATTAAAAAATGTGCTTGCATATAAACCTATGTGTGTAGCATGTAGAGCTGTACTTAGAGATTTGCAGTCGAAAAAAAAAACCATCTTAAACTTTATTACTTATTGAAAAATTTCGCACGAATTATTGAAAATATTGCCGAAAGCTTAAATCGTGTAAACTAGTTTTATTTGTCGATAGGTAGGTATTCTTCACTAATAAATAATAAATATTATTGAAAGGGGAAGTTATAAATCGAGAATTTATTAAAGATCGTGTTACTTTTTCTCTCTACGTACGTATAGATTTCGCGTCTGTTGTTGTTGTAATCCATCGAGCGAACTTGACATTTCCCCTTTTCCCAACATTTTGCCCATTTTCACCGTAATTTCTATCGACTGCGACTGGCCGAATAATCGAGTCTATTTTTCATAGTGATCGTATGGTCAAGGTCGATGCATTAATCAATGAACTAATACTAATACTATTCAGCCTTAAATATACAAAGCTATAAGTAAATGATGCAGTTTGTTGTTATGGATATTAAGCACCAGTTAGGTATACTTTTGCCAACGTGATCTCACAGGTAATTTCTTTTAAAATTTTAGATCAACCGAGTAGGTAATTACCATTTGTCCTTTGATTTGAGCCAACGATACAAAACCGTGAAATATTTTTTAAAATTATTTCGATATCCTTGAGAGTTACCTGTCGATATACGTGTACGTTAAGATGATCGTTTTTTTTTCCTTTCCTAAAGATCGCCTAATTTTTATTTTTAATACCGTAGATCGAGATTTAGAAAGGAAAAATGTTGCAAGTATGAGATTTTATCCTCTTATTTTTATTCTGTTTCACTTTTAACGTTACTTCTTGGAATAAATGTCATTGGATGAATGATGGTAATCATCTTTGGACATATAATGCTGGCTTCGAATGAAATAAATTTTAACTTTACAGTTTCTGACGCGGGTATTGTTCATGAGCGAGAGCAACTATCATTCAACTAACGTAAATATTGAAAGGGTTTACTTCGATGTAGAAAATTTTCTTATTGTTCGCCTTACGTTTTACTGTGAGGAGAACATGAAAAAAATTGTTTCAGTATGAATGGTTCGAAACGTATACCTCTAAGATTATCTACTTACTCGATTTTAGCGTGATATGTACCGAAAAAAATTGCTCAAATTTTGTCACTAGGCTTGATTTGATGAATAATTAGAAGAATAAAAGATGAATTAATCTTGAGTGAAATATTCACACGTGATTCAGATTTTATTAAAAGTATAAAGAGGAATGAAATTCTCAAGAAATTGTTGGTGTTCCATTTTAAATAAATTATGTAACATATTCAAATTTCAGACCCAGGGGCTTAGCCGAAGATTTACAACCTCCTAGTCTTCATGCAACCAATTCTGCTTCGACAAAAAATTGAATTTTTGATCAATTTTTTACACTGAAAGGTTGGTTCTTTACCAAAAGTTTGCATAAACAAACCAATGAAATTGAAATCTACCATGCAGATTTGGCAGGTGTGTCTCGATATTTTTTTCACTACCACGAATACTTCATCAAAAATATCATGCAATCTCAAAATACCATTAATATAAGTCAGAAAAGGCATAATAATACAAGGCTACCTCTTTTTATTTTTTTTTAGTGCAAACTCGTATTGAAACGAAAAAAAAGGACTGAAATGCTGAATGAAATTTTCGAAAGTTGAAATGAAGCCTAAAGACCTTCCTATGATGACAGGCCAGTGCTGCTCAATTGTAATAATTATTTTGCCCGTTGCCTTTTGCCACCTGACATCATAGGAAGGTCCTAAATCAAAGAAAGATGAATAAGACCAGAAAAATATTTTTATTAATGTGATAAGAAATTCAAGTTGAGAGTCTCAGTAACCTTTCATGACACATACTTCTATTTTTAAAAACGTTTTCGTAATTTTCTCAATTCATTAAATAAGTCTAATGATATTTGTATAGATTTCGATAGATAGTATCACTTTCTTTAAAAAAAACCTTATAATAATATACACAAACAAATTTAATATTTGAGAGGGGGAAAAGCAATACGTAATAAGTCAAATTTTTTTTTTTCGAGTTTATATCACTGTGAGGAATTGAGTGGTGGGATTGACAGACCTCGTAAACGATTTCAAATGGGAAAAACTACGAATTTAAGTTTGCAAAACGCTTCTAAACGCAGCATTTTGAGTACCAGTTTCTTGCCTTCTTCCAAAAATTTTCAAAAATGAACTTATTACGTTTTGCTTTTCACCGCATTTATCACTTTTTAATAGGTACAGCTTATGTTAGCTTTGGTTGAAACTTTGATAATTTAGCTCAGTCATTTTAGTATATTTTTGTGTCGAACATGAAAATAACATCTGAATTATTTGTATGGGGTGATTCATCCTCCTCTCCTCCCCCTTCAACATACTAAGATGTGCACTACTGTGGATCGATTTTTGAAAATTTTGGAAAATTGACAAGAGATGGTGCTTAATAATTGCCAAATTACCTCCAAGTAACGTGGTAAAAATGTTGGCCCTCAAAGTTAAAATTCATTCAAAGCTAAAAAAATATCAAAAATTTTCCAAAATTATTTTTGATCAAAAATGGGGTTAATGCTATTATTTTTATTCTGAATTAACAATGATAATTATTCATCTCGATCTTATTTTTAAGGGAGATCCCCATTTACATTAAAATTTTTTCAAAATTGAATTTTTTGAAATTATTTTGAAATATTTTATGTGTGAGAGGATGGAAATGAAAAATTATCATTGTTGATTATTTTGGGTAAAAATAACAGTACTAAATCCATTTGTAATGAAATTTTTTGAAATTTTTTTTACCAGTTTTTGAACATTTTTGATATTTTTTTAGCTTTGAGCTTTCACTGGGAAGAGTAAAAAGGCACACTTCGTTCCAAGTAAGCCAAAACGTTACCTCAAATGAGAAAACGTCTCGTACAAGTTTTCAACCCCTCACACCTCCACCACCTATCATAATAAAGTGTACATGGAAAAGTTTGGTTCACTATATCTGTGGATAAGTTTGGCAAATATCGTAAAAATTTTCCATCAATTGGCGAATTTAATGTTTTGTAATTTTCATCCGCCCATCGCCACTATTTTGAGCTTTTGAAAGTAACTTTGAAAAAAATTGAATGGAGAAAGTTATTTGTTTCATAAGTTTTGTTTTCCAGCCGTTAATCTTGACGGCACAGTCGAAAAACCAGTTTTCAAGGTGGGTTTTAACCCTTTAAAGGGCATAGCGTAGGTACAAGTTGTGAGGTACATAAATCTACAGCTAACCTCTCCCCCTCCCATACTGAATTTATAGGGTAGCCAGATGAAAAAAAAAACAAAACAAAAAATGACAAAAGTCTCCAAAGAAATCCACTATCTCTAAAGCCTTTAAGGTGGGACTTTACGTTTCGCGTTTTTTTTTCATTGCATACTTTTTTTGTCAAAGACAGAGTTCTTAAAGAGATATGAATTATTCTCGCAAGGTGAAAAAAATCCAAAAAAATGGCTCTGTACACGTGTTGGGGTACTGTTTTCTACAGCATATCCAAAACTCATCGAATTCCGTTCAGTCGTCTTCAAAAAATCCTGCAAAAACTTCTAATGGAATTAATATGGTAGAAATTTCTCAAGAACGGAAAAAATTCCGATTGAGCTTTTTTTTAAATGGTTTCAAATGTTTCATCATTTCAAATTAGCATTATTCTTTGTATTTTGCTTAATTTTTTTTCATTACCAACTCTCAAACAAGAAAAAAGTTGAAACCTCCAAAAATACGCATCTAGACCCTTTACAAAATTTACATGTCAAATTTCAACTGTCTAGCTCTAGGGGGTAGTGTGAGGCGCTGGATAAGCTCGAAAAACTGCCAAAGCTGCTAAAAATTTCACTTTGTCAGTACTGTAAAGGGAAGTGCAAATGGGTTAGAAAAGTAGAAACACAAAAAGGCACATTTGAGTTCTATATGTGCTTTTATCGATTTATAAATCCGTACGATAAATTTCAACCAGCTAGCTTAATTGGGAAGTGGGAGGAGGGATAGGCCACTTGATAAGCTTGAAAAATAACAGAAATTGCCGAAGAAATCCAGTTTTTGAAACTGTAAAAGAATGCGAAAGGTATTCAATTCTATAACTGAATGACTCAAGTTTATTTAGGAGGAGGGGGCAAGAAAGATATAAAAATTTTTCAAGGTTAAAAAAGTAGAAAAACTCCATGTTCCTTTCTACTAGCTCTACGAGTCTGGGTTTTGAATATGTTATACATGCAAATGGTGCCACTATGGGGTGGTCTGAAGGTCTCCACTAAAAAATTTATAGCTCCTTTCCGCTTTTCCCTAAAATTTACCAGTTTATGTACAAAAACTCATTTCTCTTCATGAAACTTCGAACAGCATCCTTTTCGATTCTTGAAGAAGCATTGCTTTTATCAATTGGAGGAAATTTAGATTCCGCGTCCTTTGAGAAATGCCACCGAAAAAGCTAGATTAAACTCATGGCTCTTTCTGCGCCCCCCCCCCCATTCTGATTTTTTATGGATTTGTTGAAAAATGCACAATTTTTGTTATTTTTGCTTCTTTCTGATCCCTCATCGGATTTTGAACATAACTGAATTCTGTGTCAAGATGCTAGTTTAAGCCCACCAGCGAAGTTTGAGTGATTTTAGTCGGTATTTAACAAACGATAAAATAATTTCATTGTGAAGGATGAAATAGGCCTATTAAAATACATACATGGCAGGCCCAGAAACGGTATTATAAATCTTCTATAACTCTAAACAGATTTCGTTGATACCTTCTCTCCTCCCTTTGGCATCATCTACAAGTTTATAGGACTTAATAGCTGAATTTTCTTTTACAATACGACGATAAAACTGAGCTAAAAATGCTGAACGCATAAACAGTAATTAGTATCAGAATAATCACATTAACACTCCGATTGCACTTTTTGTAACGCAAAAAAATCCAGGAACAAGGTGTACCTAGTACAGTATTACACGTACATAAAAATGTTTACGTGAACTAGGAGAAGTAGAGCGAAATAGAGTGTTAATAAGTAACACTCTTACGAAAAAAAATATGCGAACTATGTATCTTGGAAACAAAACAGAAGCAATTTTATTGATTACGATCGACAAAGTTGATGGGTACTTTGTTTTTTTTAGTAATTAACTATGCAATCTGTAGGACAAGAGAAAAGGAAGAATTGCAAATAAAGACTCAACTTTGCATTTAATGAGATGTGTATTTTGGTAACAAATTTCAAACCTCTGCAAAAAAGATTCACTAACTCGATAAATTATTTTTGTACACGCTACGTAGAGTTAAACGTTGAATTTGATTGTTCAAGGCCACATAAGCATACGTAAATTCATATATATTTGACTATATCGCATATTTTGCCAAAAGGGCAATATTCATGAAATATTTTTTAATATGTATAATTTTCAAACGTGCCACTGTAACTTGAAAAATTGAAAAATATGGTAAGGTATTTTGAAAATATAAACCGACGTACTTGAAATTAAAAAATTAAGATGAAAAAACTAGTCTTGTAATCTAGTTCGACAGACGAATCATTATTTCAAGCAGAATTAATCACCTTTCAAAAAAATAACTTTTAAGGAAGTGTAAAATTTGCGGCCAACACAGGCAGGGAAGAAGAAAAGTTAATTTTTTTTCTCTGCAAGAATTCCGATGATGATAAACAACAACTCTGATTTTTATTACATTATTATTGTAGTTGGATTGAAACCTCCCCCCTTCCCCACTCAACCAAATATAAGTATACATAAAAATTTCATAAATTAATTCAATTCGAATAAGCCTAATGCGAAAAAATTACATTGTAGTATCTTCAGTTCATATCTTGATTGGGTATTCTTGGATAGGAATAAACGAAATGCCCTTGATCTCAGATTTTCAAAACTTTCACAAAAAATCATTGGGTATCTCCAAAAAAAACCTAGGGCCAGAAAAATTTCCTCCTTCACCTCCCCTTAGGGTAACGAAAAAACACTTTAAAAAAAACTGTATTCACGCGTATTTGAGGAAAAATTCACGATTTTAATCCAAATATTTAGGGGAATGACGGGCCTATTGACATGAACTTTTCCAAAATATTCCATCCCTTAGGAGAGGAGAAATTGACAAAATAAAACCTTGAATTGCTTGCAGCTGCAGATCCTAGTAGGATTCATCAATTTTTTTCTCACCAAAGTATGTGTTTTAACAAGTATAGTTTTTAAAATTTTTTTTAAATACTTGGGCCGTATTCAAAATCACGCCATTAAAATTTTAGTTGGGGAAAATATTTGCAGAATTGTGGACATGGGCGCATGGGGGGGGGGAGATACAGGGTCAAAATGCAAACAATTTCGAACGAAAAACAAAGGCCGGGTTCGTATTCAAAATGTCTGAATTAGTGAAAAAGCACTTTTTTCTTAATTTTCTGACCCACTTTCAACGACAGAAAAAATTATAATTTTGTTTAAAAAAATCAATTTCAAGTACAGTGGCAACTTTTATATTAATACCAAACAACAATTTATAACGAGTTTTAAAATTTTGTACATTTATTATATGAGAATAAAAAAAAATCGTAAGAAAGTCGCCCCAAACTTTTGCGTTCTCTTTTCGGGAGCTCAGGTGCACCCCCTCACCCAGATTTAGGACAATGCCTACATTGGTGATGTTGGTATCGTTTTCGCATAAATCAAATCATCCGAATACGATAATGAAGTCAGATTCACTATTTGAACACAATTAATACCTTCTTTTAGTACAGAGCTACCACCAAATTTTTACCCCAGTAACAATGTCCAGAAATAAGGTATTAATTCAGGTCAAATAATGAATCTGACTTCATCATCGTTATGCCCACAATTCTGCAATTATGTTCCTCAGCTAAAATTTTAATGGCGTAATCTGATATAAAATTTCACGCTGAACCCATCATTTTTGAGAAAAACGCATTTTTCAGTATTTTTCAAGTTTTTAAAACCAGCCCAAATCCTCAAAAAAAATTTTAAAAATTAAAAAAAATCAACTAGTCAAAACCTATTTACTTCGACGAAAAAAAGTTTCATGTACCCCGCTAGGATGCTCGACTGCAGCAGTTCAAAGTTTTCTTTTGCCAATTTCTCCCCTCCCCCCTCTAGAGGTGGAAAATTTTGAAAAAGTTCATGCCGATAGATCCATCATACCTTAATAATTTTCTTTAGAGATACCTAATAATGTTTTGTGAAAATTTTGAAAATCTGAGATCAAGGGCATTTCGGTTATTCTTATCTGGGAATGCCCTTTACAGAGCAATAACACTAATGAACTTTTTAACCGATTTTCTCTCTCTAAAAAAAAAAACGAAAACAAAATTCTACTAAAACCGTGGTAAAAATAAATCACATCTTAATCAGAGAAGCATCAAGAAGGCATTGCCATTTCGAACATCACCTTTGAACTATGATTTCAACAAGTTCCAATTTTGTGTAGGTATAACATCTTAGCATTACGTTCACCCGCTGAAGATGTGAAAAATACCTACTTCAGACACACCTCATTACCTCATTAAACAATAATTAATTATATTAGCCGATAGCTAAACTAAACCTATGCATAATTGATAGTTCCAAATTCGGTCTAATTTGACTCAAAGTACAATCTATTAGCAGGGCACACAAGTTGCATAAAAATTAATCAAAAAATGACGAACAATTTATCTACACTTTCTTCGTACGTGATTGATTTTCGAAATGCAATTCTCTATGCATTCTACAACAAGTAGCCCTTTTATTTATACGCCGCAGGTTACATTGATCTAATTTTAATAGCTTTATCAGATCATAATGTATCTGTAATTAATCGCTGGAGGGTTAAATTTTTTTTTTAAAAATTCGAATGTTGACATATCACGCAATCGTACTACATTCATTCCAGCTTTCAGGGTAAGTGACAAAAAATTTACTCTAAAAATAGCAATTACCTACAGACCTACTATAATGGTCGTTAATCAACCCACACGACGACGACGACGACGTGAAACCTGCATTCACCAAATTAAAATTCAACTGCATTTGCAACACTGTTTGTTAATTTAAAATTAAAATATCTTTAATATCGAAACACTTAGTATAATCCGGTTAGATTTGCGAATATTTTAACACAATTATTCTATGTCGTACAAAATTTTAATACCTCAAGTGGTAAAAAAAAAATATGCACGTATCAATAAAAGGCATTTTTTTTTTTTTTATAGTATGCATTGTATATTCTCTTATATAGTTATATGAGTACATGATCCCATCTCGTCTCAACTTTCCCTAGAATTATTAAACTAGATCCATGCTGCGGCAAGGCATCACAGACACAGAAGGGCCCAGCCCACCCATATACGTTTCATACGCGCCGCGTAACACCCTCTCCCAAATGCACATTCGAAATATATAAAAGCACTTTGCCGGCCGAAAACTTCAGTCAGTGTTCTAGTGATTTTTTGTGATCAACTACGGTTTAAGTAATAAATATTTTAAATTCAAAATGAATGTAAGTAAATGAATATGTATTCATATGCGAATTCTAACATAACGGTTTATTTTATTTCGTCGTTTGTCGAATTATTTCAATTTTTTTTCAATATTTTTTTTTTTTCGCGATCATCATAATGTGACTATTTAGAAAGTGAATTTTTTTTTTTTATACGTTTGAGTGCTGTTTTAATGTGTGATTAATATGACGTAATATGATTGTCTAAGATATACATGAATCCAATTATTATTATTATTATCAAGGAATTGCGCGATATGGTATTTGGATTAACACTATTCGCGAGAAAGTGCTCGATCGTTTAATCTTCTTCGTATCTACGAGTTAAAAAGTACAGATATCTTATTCGTTGCGTATTTAAAATTCATCACTAATTAACAAAATTACCTAAATTTTTGCAACAATGTTTCGATTATGTAATTAGGCACGTGAAATTAATCGGAGATTTTTTTTTTTCAAACATCGACCGTATAATTTTAGGTATAAAAACGTACCGAAATTTTTTTGACGAAAAAATTTATTTCTAATGATTGATCGCGACATTGTAACAAATTATAAATCAGCAGTATCATAAGATAAATTGCCAACTATTTGTAATGCGCATCGTTGAATCATAAATTATTCGCTATCTGATTCGCATTCATCTCATGCTCGTGTCATTAAACAAAATGTTTCAACTTGATGCATTCTTCAGGAAGACGTGAACTTCCATGCTTGAAATTTAACACCGTTCAACAACGTATTCGATTCTATTCGTTTTAATATAGTTTTTAAAATTATTTTTCGAATTAAATTCTGAATTGATATCTGTTCTTTGGTAGAGCATTTACATAACTTACTTTTATCACGTAAAATTTAAAAAATGTCTTTTTAAAAAGACCCAATTAAAGTTTAATTTCGTAAAGAAAATAATATTGAGAGGTACCTATCTTTTTTGCTAAATTCTTTTCAATTTAGAAAATATTTTTCAGTATCCAAAAACACCTAGAAAAATTTTCATGATCATAATTCAAATTCTGAAATTCTCAAAAACATTGAATTAACAAAATGGATAAATATTGTAAACCCAAGACTCTTTAGGATAAATCCATTGAAGAGGAGGGGAAAAGAGTATTACGCCAAATTTTTTACATTTTATTTCTGTAAAATGAATAAGGATAAAAATTCATCTTTGTGAATTCAAGAAGGGACGAAGAAGATTAATTTTCAAATATTTCCACCTCGAACATCCTCGTCAATCTATTCCGCTCATATTGGCCACAGCATTATGGCATATCTATAAATTCAACCATGAAAAAAAAATCACTTTTAGCACATGGTTCCTAACCAAGCAAAATATTAACATTAAGTATCTAGATTTAGCAAAAAAGGAAAAAAAAAACACCCAAGTTAACATATTCAATTCGACAAGACTACGATAAATTTGAAACCGCTTCCGACACTTGGCGGTAAATTTATTTAACTGAATAATTAGCACTGGAAATAGTGTTATTACGAAAGTCAACGTTCGATCATTATCAACGAAAAAAAAAACAAAAAGCTTTTTAAAACAATGAACGTAAGAATGGAATTCAATCCTCTTAATTATTCTAGAATTAGTACGAGAATCGCACGCTTCGTGGATCATTTTTTCCTTCGATCACGATTTAATGATCATCACGTTTCTAAGCACGTGGTTTTTTCGTACACATACAAAACCTATAAGTACGAGAGTCAAATTAACACAGGGCAGAAGGAAAAGCGGCGTGTGGTGTATTTTTGGTGAAAAATAGCCAGATCGTTTACCAATTATTGCATCATTTACACGGATAATACATGATTGATGAGGTCACTTGCGTCTACGAAAAAGGAGAAGCTTTGATGAGCACGAATAATAGACAAAGTAGGAATATAGGTAACAAAGGATTTATAAGAAATTAAAATATAGGTCAGCCAAGTGAAGAGCCACCATTTATTAGGTTGGATTATTTTTGCATTTCCTCGAATTTAAAATCTATAAGTAACCAGTTGACGTTATAAATCATTCAAAAAATCAATTTGATGATGTAATTTTTACTTTAGAAAAAAAAAAAAAAAAATGCAATAAATTGTAAAAATTACACAACACTGGTCTTCTCATGGATTAATGGTAAAATTTATTTTAGATGCAAATCGCCATTGTATCAGCTTTATTCGCGGTAGTCGCAGCTGCTCCGCAATACCAGCAAGATTATTATTCAACTCCAATCCCCATTGTTAGTCAAAAACAAGAAATCAGTCCAGATGGATCGTACTACTACAGGTATCGAATATCTTCGCTTTATTCATATTTTCAAAGCATAAATGCATCGTCTGGATTTTAAACTTTTTCCTTCTTTCTTTTTTTTTTCCTCGCTCAGTTACCAAACCGGAAATGGTATCGCTGCTGAAGAAAAAAGCGCTTACAGAGCATTAGGACCTGAAGAAGGTACCCAAAATGTTCAAGGTTACTACGCCTACACTGGACCCGACGGTGTCCAATACGCTATCTCTTACACCGCCGACGAAAATGGTTTCAATGCCGCTGGTGCCCATTTACCAACTCCACCACCGATCCCAGCTGAACTCGCTAAAGCTTTCGCTGAAGCTCCAAAAGACGATGGTCAATATGACGAAAGAGGTTTCCCAATTGGACCATCTGCAAGACCATTCGGACGTCGTTGAGGAATGATCCACAGTCGTTAATTTAATTTAAGTACAAACTTAATTTGTAAAACTGCGTCATTTTATCTTTTTTTTTTTTTGTATGTAAAAAATTTTGTATCAAAATCTGTTTTGTATTCCCTTACTGCCGTGGTAAGTAATGTGTATTTTACCATCTTTCTTATTTATTCTTTTTTTTTTTTTCTTCTTTTTTCGATGTATGAATGGAGCTTATAATATAAATCTATTTTTGTAATAAATGTTTTTTCCTATATAATTTTAATTGGCATGTTTTTCTTCAAATTCACTTTACATTTAGCGGAAATAACAGATTCCGATGGTCTCGATGGTAGCAATATTGTTTATTTGTTTTGATTAAAAAGTTTTGTGTAGATTTTTGGCGATGGAATTTGCAGGTCTGAATTAACAATTCAAATCGATCAGGAAATTGAAACTAGTTCATTTTGAAGGTTACCAAATTTTTGTCGCGATGTTACATAATTTCGGATAAAGTATACAGGAAGAAGTTTTTCGTTTTAACATAATCATCAATTAATGAAAAACTCGATACTTGTTTTTAAATTTTTAAATTAACGATTTATCCGGAATCTGTATGTTTATCGTTAAAGATGCAACAAGCTTCGTTTACAAAATATTCGCTATAATAAATTTTATGACTTTTTTACATATTCGAAACGATCAACGAGCCGACTAATTAGCTGAGTGATTTTTGGTGAAAATAATCGAATAGGATTTTCTTTCATACGAACACTTTCGATTTCGATTCTTGCAAATTCTTAACAAAATGCATAATTCAATAATTGGCCAAAATGTTTCGCTAAACTAATATTTGCCACATTTATATGCTTTTTATAACGGTAAATTCTTTTGGAAATTTTTTCTTCCATGTTGGCAGCATAATTAGCCTTCAAAATGCGTAAGCAAGGTGTAAACGGCGTTTTTTTTTTTTTTTTTTTTAATAACTGCAGGAATTCCGATTTCATAAACTTCGTCAGTGCTGCTCAAGAATAAATAATTTCTAGGCCAAGATGAGTAGTTAATTAAACGATACTACGCCTAGAAGATGATCCATTAAAGAGCTACCACTCGAATATTATAAACTGGTATTTTCATAGATACCACTAATAATAAGAAGGTTTTGAAAAATTAAACGTCAATTAATATCGTGCGAGATCCATTACAAATGTAAACGAAGATTAGAAACGTCACTAACGTCGTCGATTTAGTCGTTCAAGATGATCCAGAACAAATGTAAACGAAGATTGGAACTGTCACCGATGTGTACGAGTCAATGTCACATATTAGCATTTTCATTCTAATTCGTCGATTAATTTAAAATGCAACATATGCTGCGAATTATACAGCTACAAAATAACGTAATAGGATAATTTAACGACGGCGGCATCACTTCTAAGCGAGCTTATTCATAGGTGTATCGCTTTTTAGGGAGTCGGGTGTAAACTGTAATTTCGCACTAGTGTCAACATAGTATAAGCAAGTATCAGCTTCGATGGTACGAAATAGAAATTTTATGAAACGAGTTCTACCAAACCACACCACATGGCAGTTGACAATCCTACGAATTTTCGGCGTTATTTCATAAACTGTTGCAGCTGGTATTGGAAGGTTTGGAAAAATTATGACATAATTTCAATCTCGCGATGCCGCTTATTGCTGGGCAGTGCCGATAAAGTAACGAGTTGACCTTTCGGAGAATCACCGCCGGAGAATATTTTACGTATATTAAAACGTAGACGTTGTATTATGCAAGCGCTAAATAATGGTTCATCTTCACGCGTTCTGCTCTTCTATGACGTCATGTTGAACGCGAATGTGTTCTTTATTTTCGCATTCTAAACGATCGAATATTGATCCAAACTCATTATATAAAGCAATAGGCTATGATGGTCAATTCATATCCTTGAGGAGAACTCGATGCAGTTGGTTTGAAAAACGTTTCGTGAGGCAATCTAGGTACCAGTGGTGTATAATGAGTTATTTAAATTGAGAAGTTCCCGATGCGCGAATGACAAACTATCATTTCTGTGCGTACAGTAAAAATGTATAACACTGTAAAAAATATTTCAAAATTTCATCAATTTACAATGCAAATTAAACTTCAGCATAGATTTGGTAAATCAAAATGGAAATATCATATACTCGGAGATCACCGGTTCGGACACTGCGCGAGGTAGTATTATCAAACGATCTAAAATCCGCACGTTGAACATATTATCTTGATGCAATAGGTCGTGACATCGTGTAACGAATACTCCGACTCTGGGTACCATCAAAGATACAACAAATTTTATATTGTTTAAAGATGATATAATAATTATATGCAAGTAATTTATCAGTTATCTCAAGTTAAAGGTATCGCGATACGAAGATGCGAATTATATCGCTTTGGGAAAGGAATAAATCTAAAAGCTTAGAATTGGTAATAGAGTTTTTCCACCAAGAATTACACGTTTGGATAAGGTAAAACCAGTATAATCCTGCATGAAAGCCGAAGAAGTAAATTACAGAAATGAAAAATTGATCAGATGTCGACACATGCAGGTTCTAACGAATCTTATTATATAAATATGATCCACAGGTATTTTAATAATAAATTAAATATCGTTCATTTAATAGGTCATTTATATTAGGATCAAGTTAAAAGTTGAAATAGTATAATAATTACACGCTCGCTACGCTATACAAATAAAAGCAAATGGTGGTACTTCAGTTCAATGATCACGAATGTGTACATTAGTTTGCGCTGTTGGATCCTACATATGTTTAACTCCTAGTTTTAGTTTGTAAACCGGTAAATATTATTGTATAAATGAATTCCGTTCTTCGTACTTGAGAACATGGTCATTTTGAAGTATTAAACACACGTAAGGTGAATGAAAACCATTTGAGGTTTCTCAACACAAAGCAGGAATCAGTCATGGAAGCAGTACATTGAGGGAGAAATAAATATAACAAAGTACACTATACAAAAATTACCATCAGTAAAGTTAACGATTCATCGGAAGTGGGTAAGTACGGCCGTAAAGTTTCAACAATGGTAAATTTTACTATCATGAGCATAATTATGATCTTACCGATATTCCGCAGTTGCTGTCTGATTCTACGTCATCGATTACTGATCTGAAAGCATTATTAAAATTGTAGTGCTTCGAACATTCAACGAAAATGTCTCAATAGCCAATTTGGTGAGATATTATTTAATTTAACGATGAGCAAATTATACCTTGTCTTCATCAGCCAACTGGTGAACAATTATTTCGATAACTGAAGAAAAAAAAACAACGTACACAACATGCATTATTTCTTCTATAATTCAAAAAAACACCGAACGAAAAATAGCGAAGAAAAAAGACACTTCTCACTTGTTAATCTAAATTTCAATTCCCAAATTTAAAAAAAAAAAAAAAAAAAATGAAATAAATAATTCAAAATTTGAACAGAATAAGGTCGATGAATATTTACATTGACGTTATAAATCTTCCAAAATTGTTGTGGAGCGCTAATAGCGTACCATCATGAGGATGATCAATATACAAAATTGGTACAATTAATGTTTTTGTCACGTTATCAATAATATAATTCGTTAAAATCATAAAATAAAATACTTTGATGAGGTTTTTAGAACAGCAAAATGATTAACATAAGTCATATGGTTCAGAGAAATGAGAAAATAGAATGACCATTTTTTACGATATTTGAAAATTGCGATTGCGCCACAATTACGAACTACCACTAGCGCTCTCGACTCCCGAATGGGAAAAACTCGTATTTCATACTTATATTATGACAACTTGATGCATATCAACAATAATTAATAATTAAAACGAATCGAATTAATTGAGTAATTCAAAGTTTCATTTATATTTAATTGTTTGTATCGAAATTGTTATGACAGCTTACGGTAAGTTTATTTATTTCAGCTTCACTGTGTGTAAAATACTTACGAGTTATGATCTTTGCTTGATTACTCAATACCCGGTACTGGCAGCGTCGATGACCAGCACTCTTGAACTTACCATCATTTCACATTTCTTTCGTATCAAATGCTGAGAATTTAAATTAATTTTTGACATATCTTTATTACAGTATTCGTAATTTTCATGCCACTTTTGTTATAGGTACGAAAAACGTTTTCATTACATTAAGTAAGGTATAAAACTGTTGATACGAAACTACCCAAGAGGAACTTCATCTAGCAACCCCTTTTTACTGCGTTCGTTGTGATAATAATATCGTACCAAACACATTACGATCTTCGTGATAATTATTACTCTGTATGTAATTAAGCTAACATTTTGTATACGTACGTATAAGTATGATGAATAATTACTAATAAGAACGAGGAAGTACCTACATTCACAAAATTTGAGAGATAACATGACATACATTTTAAAACTAGGATTATTCTAAATGTAGTTATTAATAATCATAAATCTTTATTGAGACATTAACAGTGTTAAACATCTTAGCACGCAATCCAACAAACAAGATCAACATGTCCAAATTGACAGCCTTATGAATAAATTTGAATACAAGCAGTTCAGTGTTGCTGGTTGAAATCTTCGATATCAGAATATGAGACAGCTGTTGATTAATTTATTGAAATATTCGCCGCTTGATGGAAACATAATAGATAACTCTGGTTCCGATTTCCGTCCAGCGAACTTTACGATTTTGGCATGAAATAACATGTTGTTCGCATCTAAAAACATCGTTAAAAGTTAGTCGATTACAAAATATACGTCACAGTACCTTACGCGGTGCGCTTTCCCTAAATAGTCATGATGTTTTATGAAAAACCATGTCAAATGATTAAAAAGAAGCTACTAAATTTTGCAGTAGTATTTATGCGCCGCTAAATGGCTAATTATAAAAATTTATTACCTACACATTCAATACGATAGTTAATCTGTGAACAAACTACGCCGACTAATGTATTTTATCATGTCAAAATTGCATTGCGTAATTTCGCCCTATACATTGATAATACTGCAAAAAAATAAATATTAAATCATACTAAGTAAGCATAAAAAATTATTCAATTTTACATCACGCTGCGAGTGCGACTGGTTAGGTACAATGTTCGGTTTTTTGACAACGAAAAATACGCCCCCAGCAACAACTGTTATTTAACGTACAAACTAGTTATTCGATGCGTACTTCGGTACACAAATATTCCTTCATTGATGAAACGACTGCATTTGATGTAGCATTTTTGAAAAAATGCGAGTGCCGCCAGTCACATGTGTAATCTCAAGCGTTATAAATTGCTAGTTAACACTACCGTTAACCCATTGGGCCGCGTTAGCAGATCTTTTAATTAGCAAATTAGAGGGCGTCGGCGTTTCATTCGAAACGTGCGTTGTATTCTTCACAAACGTACTATTAATACGAAATCCAGATAATTTCCAGCAAACTTATAAAGTCAACATCTAAACCTTCTACTATTTTTATCCGAACCTATTCACCTACATTACAGCCGATCATTATTGCAAAATATCGTTTCGTTTGCGGTGGATCATAAAACCGAATACCTATGCATATGATAGTTTTGTTGAAATACAATAATTTGTGCCGGTACTTCTTTTAATAGGACAACTATCTTGACTTGCAAGTGCAATTATTTTTATATTTGTTTTTTTTTAAATAACTATTAAATAATAGGCTAAGAATTTGTTTTAATCGTCGATAAATTTTAAAATTCATTCATTTTGTAATTTCAGTCGTTCTGTTGTCTGTCTGAAAAGCAGAGTCATCATAAAAGTACCTAGCTACCCGTTTCATACCACGAAATATGGAAGATATATTTTCAAGTTGGTACATTTTTGAACAGGAAGAACTATACGTTATGAAGATGAACTAACCTACTCCATAATATGCATACGGGGTATGATTTTTGTACTAGTTCGATATGATTACCTGCATTTATTCCGTCGGTTTCTTGTATTTTATTCCCCTTGTCCTTGTTTAGTTTGCGCCAAGTTTTTTTTTATATTCTTTACACGTAAGTACCTATACTTATGAGCAGACATGTGAAATATGTGTAAACATATGTCATCAATTTGTTTCTATTTCAAGTCGATTCATATGTATTTCGTTTTAGGAGTGCTCGTGATTGATGCGAATGTTTGTTTCAACGATATAAATAATTTCCAAACGCAAATAATATGGATGAAAATTTATAACTGCGCTAAATTCTGTTCCATTTGAGGTATAGAAATTCTTATTTATTCTCTTCTTTAAAGGTAACTATGTATTTCCTGTTTTATCACGATTTATCATTTAATATTCTATGAGAATACTCATTTTAGCAGAATCTGTGTAGTTCAATGCTCCTTGGAAATCGCAGGCTGTAAATGTTGCCAAAAAATTCACCTTATCAAAATATCTAAAAGCATAACGGAAAATATAACCTATTCTTATTTCAGTGAAGTATACTACAGCATGAGATGAACGACGAACACTCGTGAATCGTTTTCTTGAGTAAGTTTAGTCCTAAGGTAAATAAATTCATATTCTTTGCCTAACTGCATAATGCATTTCGGGTGAATGACATCCGATTGCGCTGTTATTCGAAAAATATATCTTGTTCATACGTATGTAGATGGGCCTACGAATATTTAGAACCGGTCATTCTTCGCAACTGGATAAGATTTCATTCAAAACATCGCTTAAATCAAATTGTAACATAGTACTCTGTATTATGTGGTCAGACCTTTAAGGCAGTATTAAGCAATGTTGCACTTGATGAAGAATATATTTCCATGTTTTATTCATACAATTTGTATTTTTGAATCTATTTTGTCAGATTATCGTTATTAAATGGTGAAATAAGCGGTATGGAATTAAAATCAAGAATCCTTTTATTCTTAGAGCTAGACAATCAACCCCTGAAGGGAATTGTTTCGTATTACATTTCGTATTTTTGTGAAAGCATTATTCAGATATTATGTTTAATGGTTTTGATGTGTTCCGCAGGTTGTCTTACCAAGCATTGTGATTAAATGACAGAAAGAAGATTGCTTTGGAATGATTTTCAGCATCTGTTACGAATATTTATTCCAAATAATCAGATTTCTTGAAGGTTAGATGATTATAAATACCATCGGTGATAAATACCGGTTTTGCTAGTTGGTTTTTTTAGCGCCTTCAAGATTTATATTCATGTGACTGGAGTTGCATTTACGGCAGATAATTTGCTTATTCTACCTAAAACTGGTTTACCGCGTTTGGAATGATTTTTCTCTGGCAAACATGAGTTATGCAATTTTTACAACTTACGGTTGAAAGAAGTTGTATAACTGGTTGTGGAACAATAGTGTTAATATCGTTCCTTAGTTTATAATGGGTATTCTACTTTTCTTGCGTGTAAGTTGATTACATTGTATACTTCCTATTTCATTAGGCCATTGTTACAGTGTAATAGAAGTCTAATATGACAGTGATTAATAATTATATTGAAAACAAGAAGACAAACCTATCAGACAACCAACGAAATAATAACCAGGCACCTGTTCATCCCATCATCATTGGAACCCTTTGATGGTGAATCAGAAGGCGAGAATTGAAAAAAGATAAGAATGAAAGTTCCAATGAAAGATGTGAAACTGATACAATTTCAATTAATTCAGCTTCCTAGTGGTTGTGGAGTAGCCTAATTGGACGACAAGTACGCAAAAATTTGATTGAATTTTCTTCGAAAAATAAGGATAACGGTAGCAATTCTGATTAATTATAAGCATTAATTCATGATGATGATTAATAGTAAAATGGAAAACAATTTTCAGGTTCGTACCGCATTTCGATAACATTTTATTCCAACTTTTGGAAAATGGCTGAATTGCTTTGTTTACACTCGGAAAAAATAGTATTTCTTCTCGAAAAATTGATCGATCGAGGCGAAATTTAAAATAGAGATGAATGATGGAATTTTTAAGAACACTCAGCATTTCTTTTTTTGAAATTTTAATTTCTAACATTATATCATGTTTATTAAACAAAATCCCATCTTTCACCTGTACGAAAAGTGGCCTTCATTTTGAAGGTTAAAAATAAATGTTAAAAATCAAAATTTCGAAAAAAAGAAACGCATAGTGTTCTTTGAAATTTCTTCCTTACCTCTGTTTCAAATTTCAGCTAGATCAGTAAATTTTTCGAGGAGAAATATTGTTTTTTCTTCTGAAAACCCACGAGAGAAATTTTTTTTGAAAAACGTCCTCCTGAAATGAAAGTAGGACATGAATTTTAGATGATTAAGCGCAATATTTCAATTGTATCCCTCACAAACAATTTTTCAGGTTCACTCAAAAGAGGTTTTTCTTTACGTATTTTAGAATAAATTTGTTGAAAACTGAGAAACTGATTTTTCGAAAAAAATTTCATTACAAGGGACCATATTTCATCTATTTTAAACTCAATAGCAATTTTTCATTTTTTATCTATTTTTGAACCATTTATATTGTATTTTTGTATGCTGAAATACCAATTCAGAACCCTCAAAAAGAGCAAAAGGAAGGGAAAACGGATCTTAAATAAACAAAAGTAAGTGTACTTAGTCTATTTCACCAAGAAATTACTGAAAAAAAATTTGCTATTAATGTACAAAAATTCATAAAAAAAAACACGTAACACCCATTCTTTAAGCATTCATGAAAAACTGTTGAGACTTTGCGTTTAATCATCTGTCCTAAATCCATTTTACTTGAGGGGAGGGGGGATTTCTAAAAAAAAAAACTTCTTTCGTGGTTTTCCAGAAAATCATTAAAAAACGCAAAAAGTGACATTTTATAAACACCCTTGAAAGAGGGAAAAATATTAAAGATTTCCCAAAAATGGTCATTGAGTTCAAATAGGTATAATAATTCCATTTGTAGAAAAAATTTTATCCGATTTTTTGTAAATTTTTGAAAATTTTTGAACTGTGAGTGAGTTTTGCACATTTAAAAAATTGACTCAAGGTGGGACTGCGTGTTTCGCGTTTTTCTTCACTGCATACTTTTTTTGCCAAAGAGCAGAGTTTTTAAGAGAAATGAATTTTGCATTATTTTCTCATTTTAAAGTCGTAAATAAAATATAATTGTACGTATTTCAAAGGCGCTTAATTGGAATTTTTGCTATTTTTAAGAAATTTCGACCATGTTGGTTCTGTTGAAAGTTTCTGCAGGATTTCTTGAAAACTACTGAATAGAATTTGTTGAATTTTGGTAATGTTGTAGAAAACAGTATCCCTGACACGTGTACAGAGCCCTTTTTCGAATTTTTTACTTCAGATCAAAATTATTTGAGCTTGAAAAAACACACCTTTGCAAAGCGAAATCCTGGTCATTTCACAACTATTATAACTTCGTCGATGAGATGTATTTAGATAAACCTATAAAATTAACATTTTCGGTACTGCATTTGACTTTATTGAAAAGCTTATGAATTTAATTGATCTGATTGTGATTTTGTATTTCGTAATTTCGAACTTCATTATCTTTATTGTTTTAAATTGAAAGATCTGTTTCACTGTGAAGTAATAAAATGGCGAGTTTTATTTTCGTGAGTATGAGTAATCGACTCTTCAAAATCACCAAATTAGAGAATAGAGTTGGAATAGGATGACATGTATTTTGCTTAATTATGCTGAAATCTACAAAAACGAATCTAGGTAAAAATATATGTATCATTTGAAGTATCCGTTTTTAATTTCCATGCACCTGTGTAAATTTCCTGTTTTTTTTTTTGTTCGTTTTTTCAGGATAATTTTTTATGTATCACGGATACACCATTCTTACGAAAGTATAAATTAAATTTATTAATAAAAATACGACATAACAAAGTACAATTTTTTAAATTTATATTTTCTTGTCATTTTTTTATATTTTTTAGTTCCCACACTAACTATACTTTTCAATTTAAAATTTCTAAATATTATTAAAATGTGTACTTGTGCAAAAATTTAAAACAGCGGGTGTATCAAATTCTAAAATCTCTAATTATAATTAACATAAGCAGACCGTGGTAACTTCCTGAAGAAAATTGAAATTTCAAGGTACCCCATTTTATTACTTATACGCGAAAACTGATTCACAGATAGTCGTTGGGCTGAGATCTGACATAAATATGCAGCAGTTAATTATGTCACTGAAAATAATTGCACGTACCTATGTACTTACTTTTTTTTTTTTTAATTTGAAAAAACCTTATAATAGATATGATATTGAGTAAAGGTCAAATTTCATTACTCATCGACAAATTTGCATAGTAAAGTCGTTGAGTATGTAACGCTGGAAAATGTTTTTCAAATGTACGTATGTAGCTAATTTATCACGTTACATAAGTAGGTAGATTTTGGCTACCGTTTCGTTTGTTCTGATTTTTCAAAATACGAATACAGCAAGAGTACTTACAAGGCATAAATTACTTTCATTAAGAGCAGTAGTAAGGTGTTGTAGCCTTGACAGTTGATTTGCTTCCTGTGACAGTGTTGTTCATTGTTGATCACACCTTAAATTCTGGTCAATGGGTTATATGTACTATTCGATTTTGAACGTTAGAAAATTGATCATCTCACGTATCACACGTATCCCACATTTGACATGAAAAAAATTGCACCTAGCGGTACACGGTGTCATGAACCCTGAATCTTGAGTGCAGTCGCGGTCTTCGGACGACTTCGAAGAATCCTACGAACCAGGTCAGAGAACTGTGTAGGCGCAAAGCCCACGAAAAACTTGTGTTTGATAGAAAAAAATCAAGTTTTTTCCAGTACGTCTGGATGTTTGCGCGAGAAGTGATTTTTATTATCAATGAAAAATTTTACGTAATATGAGTAACAACGTTGCGTCGATTTTACCACTGCAGCTATTCGGTATACTTGGTGTAATGACTATGCATGATTTTGAATTATGATGTTTTTAGGTATTATAAATTTATTGATTGATCGATTTATTGTATATTTATTTTTTTCAGAATTGTTATACGTATTCGGTGAGATACACTTGTCTAGTACATCAGATTCATTTTACCGTCAGTATCAATTCGGATGGTCATTGCTGGTTTTACGAGTATTACGAACGGGTTGGAACAAAGACACGGGTACCTTTGTCATCGAGCCGATGCAAATATTTTTATGTAATTTTTCACACTCGTATTTTCACACCGATTGCAATTCTCTCTATAAATGTATGAAATATGATAGAAAGAAGGTAATTGCATAAGAGAATATTTTGAGGAAATATTCAACTTCATTGTGCTTGTTTACGTACGCGGCGTAGAGAATCTACAGATCATAACATGGAAGGAAAAAAAATGATGTAATACTCGCACATTAAAAAGTGAATATACACGAGTATAAATGAAATTACATTAACCATAACGTGTATGTATGTACGGGCAGATTCGACCGACTAAATGAACGTTAAATGGTTATCAAATGCGGTAGGCCTGTTCCTGCCAAGTTAGCAGACAAACTATACAACAACACGGATACCGTTTTAATTGGTAGCGATGAAGATGTGTAAAGTTTGCGAACAATGCAAGGTTGTCTTCACTTCGTTTCAAGGTCTTCGTACTCATTGGGATTGGAAAAAGTGCAATAAAATGTGATGGAAGTCGTGCGAATACCACGCGTATATTTGTATCCGGAGCTACCGAAAATGTGTCCGCAGAGGGATCACTTTTATTGCTTTCAATCGATCGAGTTATCGTACATAGATTCGAATTGATCATGCGCAACTGGTTTTACGTCGCCGAGATATTTTTACACGACGAATGAAAATAGTAAGTAAGTATAAAGTAGCTGAAGATTTGCCGAAATATTTCAAGCATCTAGTTTCCTTTATTGTTACGTAAAGGTAAACGTAGATACGTTGATACAATATATATATAGGTACTTTCTTGTTGGACGAATGTCAATCAACAGCCTGTTACCGAGAAATGTTCGTCTTCCACCGATTAAAGTTCATGGTAACCAGGTTTGTACGTGTATCCCCCTACACGCAGCATAAGTCACGGTCTGAAATCATTCAACTCTACACCAAAGTGTAGACCGCCGTTTAATTAGCGTGTAATGCGGTCGTCGGTCATGTGGAAAATATGATCGAGTCAGTTCAATTAATCCATATAAAATAAAAGGTGCAAGTGGAGAAAATTTTCACGCTATTGATTCTTCTGTTTTTAAATAAATTATCTGGGTGTTGACGATCATTATCGTACTGTAGATCGATATTATTGCGGTGTAATGGCGTGGTATCTCTAAGTTACAACTAAGTACTCATCTCGTATCGAATTTCAATTTTGAATACATTACTTTGCATAATGAAGTATGTATAATATAAGTACCCAATTGATGCTTGTGTGAATATCAACGCACTTATTTCATTTTCATAAATTCAATGATCGTATTTTCGTAATTTCCAAATACGTGTTTTTTTTTTTCAGTATATTGTAGGCATATACCTAATTACCCGCTTGTAATACAGCGCAACAGGTTGTTGCCTATAAATGGACATGGATACGCAGATGAAGATGCAATTGAGGTAAAATATTTTAATGTTTCGAATGTGATTCATGTTACGAAATTTTTTGCTGCACGTGCTTTTCCTTCGGTGACCTTCGACGCCTACGGTAAAATTTATTTGTTATTATTATGTTCGATTTTTTTTTCGACCTTTGTACGTGTGTTTGTGTGAAATGTTACGATAGTCTCATTTGTGTTGTGATTTTTCGCGGAAGTTTGGAATGTGGAGGAGATTCGCGTGCAAAAGATCCTCTGGCTTTGCTACGTATGAATAAACGTGTTGACAACGTATCTACTATCGAAGTTGATCAAATATGGTTAATGAGCTGCTCGTAAAGGTGTCGCGGTATGATCTCATATTATATATAGATATGTAATCGGAATGAGACACGTTGAAAATATGCATTTTAATTATAGTTTTGTTTTTCTTTTTTAATTTCAGAGTAAATGATGCGCAGTGTCCGGATTCATGTTTACTTGCAAAATTGAGTTGACAGTTTGTTTCTTAATTTCCTCCTTCTCTTTGCTCTACCTGTTTCGGTTATTTTCGCTCCTTTATTTGCTTATAAAACTAATTTTTTCAAAATGGTAGTTAGAATAGTAAGTATTATACAAGTACACAACTTGGTGAATACATACGAAGGCAAAGGTAGAGCTGTAACAGGCGAGGATAATGAGGGGGGAGCACCTGTTATCGAGTTTAGTTGGCTTTTTAAAGATTTAAAATTGTGAATTGGAAAATTGGTAATTCCCATTTTTACCAATTTTCTGTGAGCAACTGGATTCGTACAAACATAATTTTCATAATTTTTTGGACCTCAAGCGAAATAACATACCTATTCTTTGATTTTACATAATTTGAAAATGGCCCATTTTTTACGCTACTCAATATTTTTTACAAGGTTGCAAATGAACTACATTATTATTATGCTCTTATGAATTTTAGATATGAATTATGGAACACTATTTTTATAAATAAGTGTCAAATTAGTCAAAAATGAAAAATGGCCAGTTTTTAGCCTGATTTTCTATGTCATACTACCAATGAAAACCAGGCCATTGGAGTTCATCAACTTACAGGGGATGAGAAGGCGGGATGATACCAACAAAATCAGTTTTGGGATCCTAAAAGACTATTTACGACAATTTTTGGCCATGTCAGATATTTATTTTTAATTTTTATCATTTTTTCCTCCGAGTACTAAAATTATTTACCGCTGCAATTCGGTCATTTGGCTCAGTTTGGCGACGGATTAGATATATATATAAAAGGAAACTACCTTGTGTCAAAATTCAGTTATGCCCAAATTTAGGGGAAAAGGTACAGAGGACTTCATAATTAAAGGTTTTTAATTCACTTTCGGCGTTCATTGCCATCGTAGATAACACTTTTTGAATGAATCACTGTTACAAAAAAGATTTGTAACAGTGATTCATTCAAAAAGTGTACAGAGGACTCAAAATCACAAAAATTTTGAGGCAATCGATAGGAAATCCAAAATTGTATAACATATCCAAAGATCAGTCTGATAGAAGAATTAGGAGAGATATGAGGGGGTTTCCCTTTTTTAACTTTGAAAAAAGCTGTTCCTTCCCTATTTCCCCACATAATACACATAAGTAGTTAAAATTTAGTCAGTACATAGGAGCCTTATGTATGCATTTTGAGGGTCTTTGCCTTACAGCTCTAAAAATGCGGTTTTTTGTTCGATTTTTCGTATTTTTTGAATTTGTTCCTCATATATCTCGCCTCCAAATTGAGCTGGTACGTTGAAATTTGGTAAGTAGATTTGGTAGGACTCCTAGAATTGCCTCTTGATAGGTTCGACTTATTAGCTCCATTGAAACTTTGCTACCTTTATAACTGATTAGGAAAAAAGGATCGCGAACTCAACAATATCAAATATGTCAAAAATGAGAAATTGGTGCAGGCTTTTTAGGTTCTAACCCGATCAAAGTTCACAGCAAGCGGAAATTTCATATATAAGTACTATGAATTAAGTATTTCAATGTTTCCGAACTTCCCTAAAATTCATGCATATTTTGCCTCCCTTTTGGAGGGGCAAGGGGGTGCAGAGTTTGGTTTTTTGGTAACTGCTTCTCAAATAATGCACTTACGAAAAAGATGTTGGAATAAAAGTTATAGAGCATTAAAAACCAAACATTTTTACTTCTTTAACTTTTTTCCCAAGAGGTCGTGGGAAGAAGCTAGGGTGGGCTGGAAAAAATAATTTTTGAAAATCTCAAATCAATTCATAAGAATAATTCTCAGAAACCTGTTTAATTCACTTGCAGTAGCATCGCCCTTTCTCTCAAAATATGAAAGGGGGATACCCTTCAAAATTTACAACTTTCTCACGGAATAAGTCCGTTATGATGAAAAATTCGTAAAATTCGTTCAAACAAAAGTTGTAGAATGTTCAAAGACAAACATTTTCTTTTATTTACTTTCCTCTTAGGTGGTTGGTCATGGAATGGAGTTATAACGAAAAGAAAAAAAGGCAACGCTTGAAAATTCCTGTTGAAATTAATAATTTGAGCGTTGGACCCGAATTGAGCTTCTGAACAGGAGATTCAAAAATTCAAAATTCTGCCAAATTTTGTACACTGGAGTCAATTTACCAAGCTCCGAAATTGAGTCAGACTTTAATAGCATCAAGATTTCAAAACTGCGCACTAGAAAACCCATATACCAAATCTAATACCCATTTGTATGCATTTTGCAAAATTTTGAATTCTTAACACCCCTATTTTCGGGTCTAATTTTAGTCCAAAAGCTGAAAACTTTCATTAATCTAAAGCAGTAAGTTTTAGACTTCATAAATTGACACCAACGTTCAACTTTTGGATTTTGGATTTTTTTTCAGGATTTTTTTGGTAAAAAAATTAAAAATTCAAAGTACACGTAAAATTATCCTACAACGTGACTAGATACATGTAATTTGACCCGCTAAACCCGAATTTAAGATCAGTTTTCTTATTCGAGTAGTTTGTCTGCTTTTCATATTTTTAGAAATTCCAAAAACACTTAAAAAATCATCGCACATCATTAAAAATTACAATACGAGAGTTTTCTAATATACTCTTATCTTTTGTGGCGGTTTCGTTTAATTTCAAGTCAATTTTGATGAAAAAAAATTAAAAACGTCCTCCTTTACAGGATTTTTTTTGCGATTTTTGACATGGCCCTACACTCAAAATTCAAAAATTACTTCCTAAGACACATATTTCAAAAATAAAAATTATGTATCTCTTTCGATTTTTGCGTAATAAAAGTTAAACATTTTTTTTTGTTCATTTCTCCCTATCTATGGGCTAAAAATTTTTGAAAAAATTCTGGTACATAGTACCCTTCTGCCCTTACCTATTACGGTTAGTTTCAATGTAATATAAACATACCTGTATGTCGATTTTTTGATAAGAAATATGCGTTTTTTCACTACAGCGACGGAGGAAAGTGGGGTGGGGGGTGGTTCTTGCACTCAAAAATGTTTTAGGTGACACCCCCCCCCCCAACAATATTCTATGACAATTTTCAAAATCTGAGGATAGGATCAAACCTCATATCTTAATCATAGGTACCCTTTATGCACCTGAGTTTGCAATTTTCAGGTAGTCTCCCCCTCCCCTCCCCTCCCACCATTAATTTGGTTCTGCTACGGTTTTGGATAAAAGTACATATATTTTGATAAAATTGAGTTTTAAATATTTCAAATTTACTTACTGATAAGGAACTACAGAGTGCTGCACGATCGATTAAAAAAAAAAAAATACAGCTATTGCAAGAATGAAAGAAAAATTGAACACAATACGTTTCATTGTTGATAAAACCCATTTTGACCAGTTTCAAAAATCTATCAATATCTCGAGGTTTAAGAGCAATTTATTCGACTCAGTAGGTACAGATCGAACTCGAAGGGGCTAATTTTTTCGAACATTTACCCTTCTCACAGAATACATCATTCGATAAATTCGCCATTTTAATAAGGATCTACAAAAATTAATGAAGAAGTCATTTTGAAAATCTAGGTCAAGGTTCTTCCTGATAAAAGATACAATTTTATGATATCCATTGCGGCCAAAATGATTTCAGATTATGTATGTATTCACAACCCCCTTTTATACAAATTATTTTCACACGTATCTGATAAATTTTCCAAACAAGGAAGAAAAATCTCGCTCTAAATTGATCGCTCATCCGTTTACAAGCGTTTCGTCTCGCGCCGTCGCGTCTAACGTAAGCTAACATCACTATTTATTTAAAATCCAACGATATAAATTTGCAACCAGTATCTATAACGTCTGTAGTGTGGGCTCTAAGGTGTATTACCATAAGAGGCAAAAGCGCGACGGCAGCTGGTCAGTACCTACCTAGGCGTAGGTAGTTGGTAAATCACGATAGAAGGAGGTATAAAGCATTATAAAACTTTACACCGCGATCGTGTCTAAAAAGAATACTTTTATATACCTGGACGGAAAAGTTCGATGACTGTCGGCGTATTGCTCGATGTAGTAGGTACCAGGTAGTAGGTACTACATTATTTTATCAAAGAATGTAATTAAAATGACCTCTGAACACGTCCACACGTTTTTCACTTCGTAATACGATTTTTTGGTACGTTAAATACTAAATAGGTACGCGCAAATTTCACGAATTTAATTTCTATTCCAAACTCGATCAAGTATTAACGCGGTTATTGAAAACATTACCAAGTGTTCAGGGTCATCAAATAACAATTGGGACTATGCGTATTGATACAACTCATTATAAAGTAATTATTATTTTTTTTTTTTGGAAGTTATGTAAAGCTATCTATATTATCGTGTTGGGTGTGGTAGTAGTCGTGGACTCTTTATATATTATGCGATGTATATATGTATCAGGGTGATAAGTGTTTTTGACCTTTGAACCACGAGGACTCTCAATATACTTTCAACCGTGATATTTTTTTTTTTTTTTTTTTTTTTTTTTTTTTTATTAATTCTCCAATCTATAGCGGATTGAAAATGAAAAGCTTTAGGAATAGGGTCATTGCTATTAGCAAACAAGCAAGTTGAGATTCTTTTATGTTGAAAATTATTAGCCTCCGAGGCGGTAATTTTTTCAAACTATGTGTATCTAATCGATATACCCTGAAAGGTTTACATTGGAAAAAATGAGATCATTTGGAATATCGTAGAGTTTAATCATTTAATAAAAGCGATGACGTTTTGACGGGCAAACAATACACACCGAACTCCACCTTGTATTATCGGTAGAATCTCATGAAATGATTTTACTTACTTAACCTGGCATCGAAACGCATTTGTCTGCGTATTTATACGCAATCATTTCATCTAAAAACTGAAAGTAGTACTTGATATATATCTGTGGCAGAAAATGATGAGATTTTTCTCTTCGTAATGGACAGGTGTCAAATGATAAACCTAAATGGATCTCTTACCTAATATCATTGTTCAGTTATGATCATTATATGGTAGGTATCTAGGTAGCCTATATTTACAGCACAACAGTAGTTCGACTAAGTTGCTTTGAAATTTTATAAATTTAGATTCAAAAAATTTTTATTCCATATTATAGTATAATTGTAAAAGGAAATCTGTGCGAACTAAATGTTAAAATCAATTTTATGATTAATTCCTATGCACAGACGTCCAAGAAACAAATTTAGCTTGGGTGCTCATTTTTCCGATCTCCTCCTTCTCTAAGGATCCACCCATTTCTCTAAGAAACACCACTATCTCCTCACATATGACCGGTATCGAAAAATTTCTCGAATAAAATTTGTAGCTTAAAGTATCAGAAATATTCGTATTAAAATTTGAAATGAGAAAATTTCGAGTTTTTTTTTTTATTATTATTTTTAAAAATATTTTTTTACCTAAAATGTGCGTGCTGAATAAATTTTTTGCCTGATTTTTTATGTTATATTGTCAATGAAAATCAGTCTATTACGGTCTATCAACTTATGGAGAATAAGAGGGGAATATCAACAAAATCCGTTTTGGGTTCCCAGAAGACTTTTATTACCATTTTTGGCCATGTCAAATATTTATTTTTATTTTTCTCCGAACATTAAAATTATTTACTCCACTCGATGCGGACCAAAATCATTCCAATCCAATCAATTAGCTCAGTTTGGTGGCGGATTAGATACATACATGAGTGGGGACGACATTGGGTCAAAATTCAGTTATGTCAAAATTTGGAGGGGGGTGCTCAGGATCCAAAAACATAATGTTTTGTGAAAATTCAGTTAGTACTTAGGCTACTTATGAAATTAATAGAAATCTATTAGAAATTTTGAAAAAATTAGTCGGTAAATTTATAGTTTACCCCTTCCCCCTCTCCCGATCACATCGCTTCGGAAGGTCACTGATTTCAGATTATAAATTTTATATGAGAAATTTTTCGATACAGTGGCCATATATGAGGAGATAACGGCGTGGTGGGAGAGGGGGGAGAACAGGAATCAATCATAAAATTGCTTATAACATTCACATCGCTCATCAGTTCATTTTTGACCATGCTATTGAGTTTGATTTAATTTTCTTGCTTGTTGTCTAATAAAATTTTTATATCTTTTACTGATGTTAGATTAAATGGGGAAGGAACCGTGGCAGATTTAGCTTGTTGGTCAATTTCTTCATTTCCATT
The DNA here is from genome assembly GCA_900060175.1 of Ferrisia virgata. NCBI lineage: Eukaryota > Metazoa > Arthropoda > Insecta > Hemiptera > Pseudococcidae > Ferrisia > Ferrisia virgata. The sequence goes on from FIZR01015972.1 coordinate 81,030, forward strand.
TATGCCTATATGGCTAGGTATAAACATGAAAGAAACTTTAATGTTTAATGTTTCCAGGATGTAAATCATTTGGTGGATCTTTTTCACTATGGGTTCTTCGAAGAATTTATTTTGAATGGACGTTAATGAGCTGAAAGAGTCAGATAGTATCAAGAA